>VZRW01012494.1:58913-103695 GCA_013398125.1 Aegotheles bennettii | reverse complement strand
GGGGAGCGGCCGGGCCGCCCCGCACCGCCCCGCTCCGCCCCACTCCGCCCCGCCCCGGGGAGCTCGGCCTGGGCTGGAGCGTTCGGGAGCGGGGGAGCCGGTCACGCTGGCTGGGGAGGAGCCCGCATCTCGAGAGGGGGATGCTAAGGAGGGTCTGGGGTGCGGGAGGTGCCGGCTGAGCCCGAGCGGGCAGTGTCACCCGCGGACACGCAGCGGGGAATCATATGGGACCGTTTGGGTTGGAAAAGAGCTTTAAAATCGTCAAGTCCAACGTTATCAGCCCTTCCCCGGTAAAGAGGGACCGCCTCGCTATACAGCCACAGCAACCAAGTGTGGGGTTTGGAAGGGCAACTGTGTTTATCTGGAATAGCAAACGTTTTGGGCGAGGGGTCCCTTCAGCAGGTTAGTGGAGCGTGATACAGTGAGAAACTGTTAATGAGAATCCTGACAGCACATCAAAATCATCCCTCTCAGGTCTGGAACAGCTGACATAGAGCAAGAGGCAGGGTGAAGTTTGTCAAAAAAGTGTGGCTAGATCACAGTCCACAAGTACCTGCACTGTGGGGGGTGTTTCTTGCTGTGGCAAGAAAGTATTTATTTATTTTGAAAGAAAAGAGATCAAATCAAGGGGAGGGGAGTTTTTGGGATTGGGATTTTTTTGGTGAGTGATGTGCTTTGTAAACCACTTAAAAGACACGGGGTTCTGAGGGAGGTGGCAGTATCTTGTCCAACCTCTGCCACAAGTCAGAGTCCACCTAGGCCACAGAAACAGATCCTGTGACAACCGCCCACACCAGTCTCTCTCACCTTCACTATCTGGACCTTTTGGTAAGGTTTCCTAATATGTGTCACTGCCATGTGTCCTTCGATTTTGACATCAAATCACTGAGAACCACCGTGGGCATGGCTATCCAACCCCTCTTGTACTTGTGCTGGATTATCTTAATTTACACCACTCTCCCTGTCTTACAAGAAGATCATGCAAGACGGCGCCAGAAGCCAAACTCTCTCCTTATCTCCCATCTAATACTTATATCCGCAAGGCCAATTAGCCTGCTAGTGAAGGGGATTAGATCACTCAACAGTGTCCTTGACAGTCCCCTCTGCAGCCACACATTTGTCATCATGCTGTTTCTGCCACAGCCAGCGGGAGGGCAGTTCCTCCTCTGCTGTTGCTTCTTCTGCAGACCAGTTTGCCTGCCCAGCTTCTCCCCTCTCGGTGGTCACCAGAGGGCTGTGAAGCTCCTCACAGCCATGGGAAAGTTGAGGAGCACACCTCTGCTTTAACTCTTCTGCCTGCCAATGGTCTCCACCAGCAAGCATCTCCAGAACCAGATGTCCCATCCCAGACTTCTCCAGTGGAGGAACTTTGGTGATGGGTCCCGTCATCCAGGGCTGTGTTGCCCCCCAAAGTATGACCCTCACAGCTGCATGTCAAGGGAAATCTGACAATGAAGTGAAGAGGCAAGGTTCCCAGCAAACACACCAAGCAACCCAAATGCAATCATCATAAGCCCAGAGCCTTACCCTTGTTTCCCAGCCAGGGTCCTTGTGAGCTCCCTTTCTCTTCCCTGTTCACCATCTCCCAGACACACACCACTGTGGAAAAAATGTCTAAGCCTGTGAGTGCTGCAGTTTTCATCACGGTGACAGTGCAGCCCACGTATTGCTGGGCTGTAAGGGAGCAGTTGCTGTTCCAGCCTGACAGAAATCCCTGCAGCTCTAAGTTGGGAGGCTAAAAGTGCTTGGAAAGCCCAGGGCAAGGTAGGGAACCAACTTTTCAAAAGACCAGGTAGTATTCTAGTACTAATGATACTGCCGAGTGACACCTTCTAGGAGGGAAGGAGTAGGTGGCTTGACCCAGCTCTCAAAACAAAGTAGCTTTCTGAACTATCTGGGCAGTAAATGTTGGATTCCCCAAACCCAGCAGCAGTGGCTGATGCTATAAACGCTGTGCTCCATCCCATCTGCCTGGTAGGAAAAGTAGCAAGAATCTTGATAAGAAACTTATGCCTGATATTTGCTCCTTTCTGTTACAGGATTAAATCCTTAGATCTACATTCTTACAGCCCAGCTGGAATTGAGGGTGTCTAATCTGTCTCCTAAATCTCTGTAGGTGCTGCTCACCAGGAAGGGGTGGCTACCACCATCTGCTTCTTTGCACAGCTTTGATAAGTAGGCGAGTACTGACTTCCCACCACTGGCCACCCAGACGCTGCCACCACCAGGTGTCTGTCACCTCACCTCTGTGATAAACATGTGATAAACATGAAGCGATCAATGAGAGCTACCATGGACCCCACCGGCAGGACAGGCACGGGACCCCTCTCCAGCCCATCAGCCCCTCTCCCTGCCTCGGGGCTGCCCCTGCCCGAGCCTGGAGCTGGCAACCAGTGAGCTCCCAGCCCTCCCGCCAGCCCAGATGCAGATGGCACAGCTGTTCTCCTCCACTTGCTGGCAGAGCCAGGGCAGGCGGGTGCCGGGGGGTTCCGGGCCATGAGCTATTCCTGCATCTGGGAAAAGAAGAGCCCGCTGGCGCTGCAGGCAGCAGAGCCCCGCACCCACCGTGGCGGCAGCAGACAGTGAGTCAGCTTCCTGCTGGGCTTTCCACACCGAGGGAAGGTCGGCGGAGGACTGGCAGGAACAAGCCGAGGCAGGAATTCCTCCTGGACACCAGACAGTATCATAACTTCCTCCTGTGCCACGGGTCCTGCACACGGCTGGGCGGTGGGCAGGCTGGCATGGCCCCACTGCGGGCACTGAGCATCTCACAGAATCATAGAATCCTAGGGGTTGGAAGGGACCTCGAAAGCTCATCCAGTCCAACCCCCCTGCCAGAGCAGGGTCACCTAGAGTCCATCACACAGGAACGCATCCAGGCGGGGTTTGAATGTCTCCAGCCAAGGAGACTCCACAACCTCTCTGGGCAGCCTGTTCCAGTGCTCTGGCACTCTCTGCCAGCCTTGCTCTCCCATCACCTGTGGTGGAATGAGCGGTGACACCTCGGCTGCGGGTGCCACCTCCCCAGTGGCTCATGGAAGCCGTGCTCACAGGGTAGGGAACTGATCTCCTCTACCATCATCCCTGGGATGATACCACCCGGGAGAGCCGGCAGCAGAGGCGGGGTACCTTGGACCCAGAAGAGGACAAGTGGGGGCAGTGATGCAGGAGGAGGGCACCCATGCTCTGCTGTGCATTGCCACCATCGCAGACCCCACTGGCAGGCCCTGCTCCTTTGCCAGGGCCACCAGGTCCCCCCTTGCCCAAAGCAAAGAGCAGCCAGGAGAAGGTGTTCCAAAGGGGGAGAACTAAGAAGCAGTGCCCAAAAATCAAGCTTGTCCCCTTGCAGGAGTGGCCTGGCCCTGGCAGGGCACCAGACACCGGGCACCCTCCAGCTGCAGGCTGTGTGTGTGTGAGGGGAAGGGGACACACAGGAGGCCACACGCTGTCCCCTGGCCCACTCCCCACTCCAGTTTCACAAGGGCTTGAAATCGGCTTTAGGAAGGGGCAGTTCCTCCCTTCTCACATTCCCAGCCTGCAGGGAGCCCAGCCACAACTCAGACCAGGCCACCTCAGGCCTCAGACACCCCAACTCAGCATGAAGCCATGGACCTCCTCTCCTGTCCTGCTGCCCTCAAGCCAGCCCCATCCCTGCAGGGTGAGGCTGCACCAAGATCTCCCTGCCTGGGGCTGCTCGGGGGCTCCGAGGCAGGAGTTAGCCCAGGCTCCTTGGGGACAGGATCACGTTTGTACCAGATGTGTCCCTGCTCCAGAGGAATGTGATTAAAGTCACCTGGAGAGACTTTCAGTGGGTCACACCAAGCACTGTGGCACCTGCTCCCCCAGAGAGTGGGAGTGGGAAGGGGGAGCCCTCCTTGCAAGGGGGGGACAATGCAGGGTGGGGGTGTTTATCTGTCTTGGACACCCATCTCACTTCAGCCATCAGCAGCAGTGAGCCCATCACACCAGAGCCAAGAGTGCTGCCTTTGCAGTTACAGAGCTCAGGCTGGGGGTGGCTGCACCCCTGTTCAATCTGACCACAGTGTGAAAATCTTTTTATCCTGTCCAGGCACAGAAATGGCCTCCAGGCCTGCGCTGGCTCTGTAGGTCAGGAAAACAGGATGTCTTCTTCATTTTCAGCCTGAGCACAAGAGCAGAGAGCTGGAGCAGATGGGCCCAGAGGGTGGGTGCTAGGAAGGTCCACCCCACTGTCACTGCGTGCCACCCCTTGGCCTCTGGAGCATCCTCCCGAGCTGTGCCACTGGGCCAGCACCAGCTGTGACTTTCCACCAGTCCATCTGCACTGGGCTGTGCTGGATGGACCAAGCTCATAATCAGGTATCTCCAGCTTCCTCTGCAAATAGGGGTCTAGGTCCTGTTCCTGTTCCCCCAGCCGGACCCTTCCCACCCTTCCCTGCCACGTCCTGGGCCACACATACAGCTTCAGGCAGCAACCAGCCAAGGTTCCCTGCCATGGCTCCCTTTGTGCTGCTGCGGGTTTGCTTGGGGCCAAAACGTGTCCACATGTGGCTTTTACACCTTGGTCATGAGAAATGCAGTCCTGGCAGCAAGATCACTGAATGAGAGCACTGAGCTGCACAAGGCTATAATTACAGTAGGAACATGCAGGGGTGAGGCCAGCCAAGCACATCCACCTAATTTCCTCTTCTATTGAGCCTGCCCTGCTTTTGTTTGATCCAGACCAAGCCTTGCTATTAATGGTGTGATGCTGTAGAGGTCACAGATGGCTCTTTTACAAACAGCCTTACGGATTCTGCTTAACTGAGTGTAAGCAGGGCTTGGCTCACAGACACCACTGCTGCCAGATCCATGCTGTAGAAAGTGTGTCAGCCAGCTGTGGTGCAGCCTCTTCCCAGGCTGGGCTGTTTTACCAGGCACGGGCAGCTCTCTGTCTTTGTCTCTGGCTGCATGATAAACCCAGGCAAGCAATCATAGAATCATAGAATCATTCTGGTTGGAAGGGACCTCCAGGATCATCAAGTCCAACCTTTATCCCATCATGTTCCTAACCATCAGACCATCAGACCATGGCCTCAAGTGCCTCACCAACCTGTTTTTTGAACACCCCCAGAGACGGTGACTCCAGCACCTCCCTGGGCAGCCCATTCCAGTGCCCAACCACCCTGTCAGTAAAGAACTTCTTCCTAATCTCCAACCTAAACTTCCCCTGATGGAACTTGAGGCCATTTCCTCTCATCCTGTCATTAGCTCTTGTCCTCGCTGTGCACCTGCAGCCAAAATGATGCCAGTCTCTGCCCTGTTCAGGTGTAAGTGTCCCTCGTAAGTCCCCAGGAGGCCACTTACAATGCTGGGCTAGTGGGTGTGAGCCAACCCAGGGAGCACGTGAGGCTGGAGGCACTCCAGCTCCATCATCCCCTTCTCAAAGGCAGCTGCCTCCTGTCTGCCAGAGCACCTGGATTCAAGGTGCATTTCAGGGCTGAAAAGCAAGTGCAGCCCCAGTTCAGAGCACCAGGAACCAGCCCCAGCATCTGGCCACCTGTCCTTGCTGAGGACAAGAGCCCATCACAGCAGGAGCTGGCTGGTCCCCAGCCTCTCCCACCCCCGATGATGTTGTACCTGTGTGCTGGAGTGCAGGACATCCTCCAGGGACTGAGAGATGAAGGCAACCATGCAGCTGGGCTCTCACAGCAGAGACCACAAGGTCCTGTCTCTGCAGAAATCTACAGAGGGGAATTACCTGTCTGTCCTGCTCAGCAGCAAGGTCACATCTGGCAGCCCGTGGCTCAGGAGGTTGCAGTGCAACGTTGCAAGAGTGATGGAAGATGCTGTGCAGCACTGGTGCTCAGCACTTTTCCTTGCTCCAGCTCCTGGGTGGCCCCTTCTGAGGGAGGCAGGGCACCCATGGGTGCCAGCCCACCTCCCTGCTGCTACCTGCAGAGAAAAGCTTTGGCAGCCACTGTTCAGAGCTCAGGCTGAGCTTTCCCCATCCTGACCTTACAGCAGCATTGCCCCTCTCTGCAGGGGAGCCCAGCAAAACCTGGTGGCTTGTGGGTAGGTGCACCCCAGCCAAAACCATGTACCCAGGCAGGGGAACCTTGTACAGGCACAGGGGCAGTGTCCCAGCATTGTCCCCAGCAAAGAGCTCCCACCCAGGAGCCCCTGGCTCCCTCCCCACAGGGTTCTGATGCCAGGCAGGAGGGCTGAGCAGCTCTCCAAGCAGGCAGGGCTTGCTCACTGAGCGGGCTCAAACAGGACAGTCAAGGCTCCCACTCCCATGGGCAGCCAGGTAAAGGTAGAAGGGGAACTGCTGTGGCCAGACCCAAGTTCCAGGGATGCTGTCTGTGTCAGATGTTTCTAGCAGAGGATTTGCTGCCACTTCCTCTTCTCACTCCCTCAAGAGACCATTTACTCCTCCTAAGAGTCCCTTCAGGGAGCAGAGGCACCTCAGAGAGCTGGAGGGCTGAAGAGCCTGGCAAGGACCATGGTCTAATGGTCTAATGGTCAGGAATATGATGGGATAAAGGTTGGACTTGATGACCCTGGAGGTCCCTTCCAACCATAATGATTCTATGATTCTATGATTCTAAGGACTATCCACTGGGATGGACAGGGCACAAGGCAGCAGGCAGGCAGTGAACTGCCCAAGGCTAAGGAGCCTCCCTCTTGCCAAGGCCAGACAAACCTCTGGGACAATTTCAGGGCCATGCACAGGAGTACTCACTCGCATCGAAGAATCCTGCTCTCCAAGCCTGTGCCCAGGATTGAGGCATCCCTGCGGGAGAAGGGTCCTTTTGCCAAGCCTATGTGAGGGAGAGGGGCTGGAGGGAGCTGCTTCTTTCCCCTGTAGCTCCGTGGCAACGCCTGCGAGGCTGGCAACCAGCTCCAGGAAAGGCTGGCTCTGTCATGGGGGACACGTCCGAACCTGTTCCCATGGGGAGCAAGGTTTGTGTCCGTGCCCGAGGAGGGCAGGTTCCTCCCTGGCAGGCAGCAGGGCCCAGCTCAGCCCCTTCTTCTCTCCCATCGGTGCCTCCTTCGGGTCTGGTGAGTCCCTGCTTTTGAGTGACACAGGGGGATGAAGGGCAGGAGGGGGCAGAGGACGTGGGGCTGGGTTGGTGGCAGGGATGTGTGGGGTCACTGGTGCTTGGCAGTACTCGCTGGCAGTCCTCAGCATCTGCCAGACCCCAGCACCTGTGAGCTGGGGCTGCTCTTTAACTGGTCTCTGGGGCCTCAGCATCAGCTCTGCTCCCCCCAGCCTGGTGCAATCACATTTAGACAAACCCACTCGCAGGGAAGGTGAATCCCCACCACCACCCACAGTGCCACCTCATGCCACTTTTACCTGCCCTCCCAGGCACAGGGCTTGCAATCCCCTCCTCCCCGGGAAGAGGGAAGGTGAGGTTTTAATTTATTTTGATGATGTTTGAATGCCTAGAAAGCAGGCAGAGCCCGGGGCAAAGTTTCCCCTTTCCCCTGTATATCTGGAAGTCATATATACAGGGGAATATATACAGGGGAATATACACAGGGGAATATATACAGGGAAAAGGGGAAACTCTGCCTGGTTCCCAGTTTTGTAGTGGGATGGTCTTAGCCAGCAATTTCCATAACTTTCCAGCCACAGAGTGAATGGGTACCAGTGGTATCTCAGTGGAGATGTGCCAGCCCCTCCTGGCTGCAGAGAATAAAAATAGCTGAAGAAGGTAGCTTGGGTGTACTTGAACCTGGGTGGCAGAAACAGAAACCCAAATAGTTTGCTAAACACTCAATGTTCTAAAATAATACACTTGGTAGTTTTGGGACTGACCTCCTATTTTTAGTTTTCCAAACAGGCAAGGAGGGCTGCTTACTCCTGCAAAGATAAACCTCTTCCCAAGCAGCAAAGAGGTGGGAGAAGCTGCCATTTGAAGTGCAGATTTAGTCTGGCACAACTGAGTCCCCTTCTAGGGAGCAGAAGGACACTTGCCCCATCCCACAGCATCCTATGAAGCAGCTGGGGGGCTGCAGGTACCCAAGCTGTTCTCTCCCCACCCTGCATCTGCTGGGATGCTCCGCTCCTCTCCCTGCACCGCACCAGCATGCTCCCTGGTGTGGCAGCACCCAGCAGCCTCACCCTTCTCTGGTTCTGCAGAAGTGGGGGTACCCCTTTGAGCTTACCCCTTGCAGCTCCCTCACTCCTCCCAGTTGCCCTCCTCTCCACTAACCTGCCATCTCTTCTCCAGCAGAGCAACTAAGACCAGCTCAGAATCACAGAATCACAGAATCACAGAATCCTAGGGGTTGGAAGGGACCTCGAAAGATCATCCAGTCCAACCCCCTGCCAGAGCAGGTTCACCTAGAGTCCATCACACAGGAACGCATCCAGGTGGGGTTTGAATGTCTCCAGCCAAGGAGACTCCACAGCCTCTCTGGGCAGCCTGTTCCAGTGCTCTGGCACTCTCACAGGAAAGAAGTTCTTCCTGAGATTCACATGGAACCTCCTGTGCTCCAGTTTGCATCCATTGCCCCTTGTCCTATCATTGGTCATCACTGAAAAAAGCTTGGCTCCATCGTCCTGACCCTCACCCTTTACATATTTGTAACCATGGATGAGGTCACCCCTCAGTCTCCTTTTCTCCAAGCTAAAGAGACCCAGCTCCCTTAGCCTTTCCTCATTCGAGCTGGCCAGATGGCCCACCCTTCAAAGCAGCAAACCGTCTGCTGGCTGAGCCCATGTGTGACCCAAACCAGAGCCCCTGTGCAGTGCGTTTTCCAGTGCATCCAGGGCCCAGGACCGTGTGGGTGAGCTGATATCTCAGCTGCCCCCTCTCCATCACTGTGTTCAGCCATGGAGACCCTCTACTCTGCCCTCGAAGGGGAGATCGATGCCTTCATGGGGCACGTGCGGTGGTGCCAACGGGGCTTTGACCTGCACAGCCTGTACCATGTGCTGCTGCTGGTGCTGCCACGGAGCCCCTCGGGGCAGGTGGAGAGCTGGCAGCACCTGCAGAGGCTCACCCAGCATGACCAGCACAGCTCAGTCAGCCCTGACGTGGCCAGCTATGTGGGCTGGCTGGCCTCCTACCTGCAGCACCTGAGCATGCTGAAAGAGAAGTTTGATGCCAGGGTGGTGATGCCACTCTGTGAGAATCTGTATGTGCACGAGGAGCTGGACACCATCCCCACCCGGCCGTCCCCCCCAGCATCCATTCCGTGCCTGGCTGCACAGCTCTTCACCTGCCGGCGCAACTGGGGGCTGCTGCTGCGAGGGGAGCCCCTCGGTGAGTGGGTCTTCAGCCCCCAGAGCCTGCATGACCTGTGTGGCTTTGCCAGCATGGGGCCCTTCATGAAGGTCCTGCGGCTGGTCCCAGATGTCTTTCACCAGAGCTTAGCCACAGCAGAGCTTGCCTGGCAGTGGGTCCATCTCCACCGTAGCAAGTACAGCCTCTCCCTGCCACCATCACCATCACCACCACCATCACCACCACCACCACCACCATCACCATCACCACCGCTATCACCACCACTATCACCACCATTATCACCGCCACCATCCCCATTACCATCACCGCCACTATCACCACCATCACCACCACTATCACCGCCACTATCACCACCACCATCACCACCACCATCACCATCACCATCAACACCACTATCACCACCACCACCACCACCACTATCACCACCACAACCACCACCACCACCATCACCACCACAGCAGCCACCAGCACCGGGCAGAGCCAGGCTGGCTCTAGGCACTGTGCAGCCCCAGCAGCCTGGCTCTCCCCCACACTTGCCCGACCTCTCTGTCCAGCTGCAGGCATCAGGCATGGGCAGCAGTGCCGGGATGCTGCGATCCCGGCTGTGGGAGAGCCGGGAGGAGCTGCTGGTCCTGCTGCACCGCAGGGAGCGGGCGGCTGCCCTGCACGCCCAGGCACAGCAAATTGCCCGGCGCATCCGTGCCCTGCGCCTGCAGCAGCAGAGTGATGGGATGGAGCTGGCCCAGCCCCGGCAGAGCCCAGGGACACGGGTGGAAGGTGGCTGGCACCAGGCTGCCCTGGCCGAGGAGCTGCAGAAGAGCCTGGAGCTGGAGGAGTACCATCACAGCATCCTGGAAGCTGACTGGCTGCTGGAGCTGGAGGTCAGGCCCATCCTCATCCGGAGGATCAATGTGGTAAGGGGCACACGCTGGCTCTGCCTGCGCTCCTGGCCACATGTCCCATGGCAAGAGCAGGGTCACTGCCATGGGCAGGGGCCTGGGGAGGTGTGTAGAAAGGGCTGGACATCAAGGTGGAGACATGCATCTTGCAGGACTGGCTAGGGCCACAGCCTCTCCAATCCAAACAGGTGGCCTGTGGGGTAGCCCTAAGCATTCCAGAGGTGTGGGGATGGGAGAGGGAGCATTTCCCAACGTGGGGGAGTAGCTGCAGGGAACATTCACGTCCACCTGGATGGTCAGGAGCCAGGCACCTGCACTGCCTTCTCTCCTATGGTGGAGTCCGGTGGTGGAGTCACTGTCCCTGGGGGTGTTCAAAAAACGGGTTGATGAGGCACTTGAGGCCATGGTCTGATGGTCTGATGGTTAGGAATATGATGGGATAAAGGTTGGACTTGATGACCCTGGAGGTCCCTTCCAACCATAATGATTCTATGATTCTCCTGCAGGTTGAGCAGCACTGCCAGGACCTGGAGAGGATGCTACAGGGCCAGGGGCTGCCCACCCCATGGCGAGCCAGACTCAGAAGACAGACAGCCACCACCCCTGTGCCCAGGTGGGCTCAGCCCTCTGCCACGTGCCCCACAGCAGCAGCCAGCCCCAGTAGCAGCCAGCAACCTTGACCACAGGGAGGCAGGACTGCTGCCTCTTCCCAGCAGCAGCACCCAGGAGAGCACAACTGGAGGACAGCCAACCCATCACCATGTGAGGTGTGGGTAGCCAGCAGCTCATGGGGACCTGGCTCAGCTCCTGCCTGGGAAGAAAGCATGGAGGGAAAATGTGTTTAATGAGATGATTCCTCTGTGCTAGGCCCATGGTCCTGCTGTTCCAGGTGTGGCTACAGGTTGGGTATGGAGATGAGCACCACGCACTGCCGAGGTTGCAGGCACAGCTGTGTGTGCATGGGTGCATGCAGGAATGAGTGTGTTTCTGGTGAAATCCAGGGCTCTACAGCTGGGCCCACCATGACCAGCCTGCTTGGTGGTGGAGAGCCCAGTGGGTGACCAGGTGACAGTCCCCACTCCAGCTGGGGTTGCTGCCTCACTGGATGCTGTTGTGGGCAAGAAACAGCTTTGTGTAGGGGAATTTCACTCAGTTTAATGAACAGAAGTGGAGAGCCAGCCGTGGTTCCCATGACGAGTTTATTGGTGCAGCTGTTTCCACTACAGTCAGAGGAGTCACAATGCACAGCGACAAGAGGCCTCCTACACTACACGTGGAGGACAGGACACACATGGCCACAGACACACAGAGACACTCGTCTCTCCGCCCCGGGCTCTGCGGGGACCAGGCTGTGGGGCAGGAACTGCTGCAGGGGGAGGTTTCTCTCTCTGGTGGGATAGTTCTGCAGCCTCCAGGGGAAGGTGTTGGACCCTCCTGGTAATGAAGCACCCACCATCTCTCGCAGGAGACAGGCTGATAAGTGGGAACCAGGGCAGCGGTTTGTCCTAAATCCAATGGTGGAGTGAGCATCCCAGCTTCTTCCACCAAGCCACTCCAGCTCTGACCATCAGGGAGAGGCTGGAGTGCCTGTCTCCTCTGGCACTACCCTCAGAGCCACTGTGGGCAGCAAGGGCATCTGCAGGGGGTTCTGAGGCAGCTCTGAACGGGGGCCACCAGCCCAGGAGATCCCAGAGGACAACCCTTCCAGGCGGAAAGGTGTCCAGGGCTGCCCAGAGGTGACAGGGGCTGAGTGCCAGGCACACCGAATGCTGCTCCTTCCCCAGTTGGAGGGCACCTCTGGACATGAAAGGTCACCCCCAATATGGCAGCAGAAATGGAGCTGGGGGTTTCAGTGACTTCCTTGTAGGCTGCAGTGAGCCAGCCCCAGTGGATCACTGCACAGGGAAAGGGAGGGGACCCAAAGGACTGGTTTGTGCTCCAGCACTACACCTCTTGTACAGCTTCTTACACACAGCTTGTTCTCAGGGACAGCAACGTGGGGGTGAGGAACTGGAATGCAGCCCTGCGATGAGTTTTCACCCCTGCAACCTTCATGGAGGTGCAGAATGGCACAGGACTCCTCTTGGTCCCTGCAAGAGGGCAGGTACCTGAGGCTTCAGGATACCTGCTTGCCCTCGAGCCTCCCATCCCTGTGTGGTTTTATCTTTCCAAGCAAGAGCTGAAAACAGTCCTGTGGGAGGGTGACCGCACAGATGATGGTCTGGAGGACAGGGCCAGAGCACTTGTCCCTCTTTGCCCATCTGCCAGGCTGCAGCAGCCCTGTGGGCCAGGGGCTGTGGCACAGGCTCAGCGTGAGCACTCCTGAAAGGAGGCAAAGGGAAGGAAGCAAGGCATCCACCAGCCAAGCAAGGAGGCTGCTGACCTGGGAGGAGCCCACTGGCCATCTGCAGGCAACATCCAGCCCATCCCTGTGACCGCTTGGTGGCACGTGGTGCTGAGACATCTAAGCTTCATGGTAGTGGAGGGGGACACAGTGGCACCAGCTGGCATGGCTCCCCTTCACCACCTGGAGACCGGGCACGGGCTGCCTCCAGCAGGGGAGGGACAGACCCCTGACCCACGGGCACTTGGGACCCACACAGCTTCGGGATGTGAGAGGCATCTCTCAGCCCACCAGGTCCAGGAGGAGAGAGACTCACAGCCTCTGCTGAGTGAGCGGTGCGGCAGCAGGAGCCGAGGCTGCCTCCTGTGGGGCGATGGGCAGCCAGTCGTTGGTGCGGGCAAGAGATCGTGTCATCCATGGTGAGACTCCAGTCAGTCCTTGGGGAGGATGTCCCAGGAGCGGGGAGGGCAGGTCCCAGCTCACACAGGCATGTGCAGCTCGTTGTACTCGTCCTGGCCATCCTCGTCAAAGTTCGGCTCCGCATCCTCTGAGTCCAACTGGGGAGAGGCAGAGACCGGGCTCTGAAGGCCACGACCACCCCCAATGTGGGTTCAAGCCTGGCACTGAGGGATCAGCGTGAAGCAAGCCAGGTGTCTAGGCTGCACTGGGAAGAGCAAAGCTCTTGCTCCTTCCCCTCTCAACAGGCTCATTTTTTTGCCCTTCAGGCCCACCTATGCTTCCCCAGCCCAATGCCCCTGTAAGTGCCTTGTTTGACAGTGCCCCATCACTGGGGCTTTGGTCCAGCACAGCAGCTCCTCCCTACTTCCCTGCTGGCAGTAACCACCGCTGGGTGCTGCTCCAGGCTGCTCTCCAACAGGAGCTCAGGATGTTGGCAGCAGCCGAGGAGATGCCAGAACCCCGTGCTCCTGTGCCAAGCAGCCACAGGCTCTGGTGTGCTGCTGGGATCTCCTTGCTGCTGTCTCAGTGATGAAACGAGGTGTTTCCTGATGAAGCAGCCACAAATGAAGAGGAGGATGGAAGAGGAAACCCTTATTCCAGGCCTCTGTCTCCTTGCCCTAAGGCTGCCCACCCATCCCACACTGCATTCCCAGGGCTACAAGCTCTGAGGAAGCCATCAGTCCACCTACTGCTGTTAAACAAAGAGCCCCAGACCACAGCAGGGAAAGCCGAGGACCTCCCAGCCCTTCACTTTGCCAAATCTCCTCAACTTCAGCCCAGTGTTGCCAGCTAGACCGTGAGGACAGTGACCTGCTTACCGCTTTGAGCTCCCTGTCATGGAAGAAGCGGGGCAGCACGAAGCGTCGCAATGGCACTGTCATGATCAGGATGAAGGGGAAGGCCAGGGATGCCACCGTAGATTTCACCACCCAGAGGAGCACAATGCAGGCCAGTTGAATGCAGGTGAAGAGATTCATTCTCCAGGTCTTCACCTAGGGAGGTAAATTCAGTCTAAGAACAAATTATGCTTCCACACAGATTAATGGAGACCCAACTGGCCAAATATAACCCCTCTGCATAGCATAGGACAGTAACATAACACTGCTGCACACTCCACCTGCTGTACTCTACAGCAAAGCAGAACTTCACATCACACCAGGCTCTGTGCCACCTAGCAGCACACACACCTGGCAGTAGTGTCCCTACTCCCATTTAGGCAATACATCACCCCTATAAACAGTCTGTCCATACAATATCCTGGCAAAACACTCCTGTGTGCAGCCTGTCAGGGTCTTATCGTACCGTTATATCACCCCTGAGCACTGCCTGCACTACCTGTTGGCACAAAACTTGCAGCCAAGGGGCGGTCACCAAGCCAAACGTCATTCTAGCATGGCACCATCCCACCTCAACTGCCTCTTCTTCCTCTGCTCCTCCATGGTCTAATGGTCTAATGGCTAGGAATATGATAGGATAAAGGTTGGACTTGATGACCCTGGAGGTCCCTTCCAACCATAATGATTCTATGATTCTATTACTCGGTTCCCCGCAACCTTGCCTTCCCTCACCTTGACAACATAGATGTGGTCAGGGTGGTGCTTGGAGGGCATGAAGATCAGGAGCAGCCGCTCGTAGAGCTGGATGCCAGTGAGCGATGTCACCCCCATGTAGAGGAAGATGCCAAAGAGCACAGCCAGCGGGATCTGCCGCAGCATGTTCCCCATCACAATGGACAGACCTGCACAGACAGAGCTCAGGGCACGGCGTGTTCCAAGTCAGCCCCTCCAGAAGGCACCTCAGCTTCCATCCCTCTCCCGCCTGCTCTCTGTCTGCCCTGGGGTGCAAGGAAGCTCAAGCAGGGTCTAGCTGGAAGGGCTGCAGAGACAGACTGACCTTGGGGGAGTACCAAAGACTGCCAGAGGAGAGCTGGCATGAGTGTAGATGGTGGCAGCCCTGCAGGGAGTGGGCAGACCATGAGCTGGCCTGTGGGGCAGGGATGCTGCCAGGAGATTCAAGTGCTCAGCCCTGACTGCCCCCGCCCTCTTCACTCCTTCACCCGAGCAGAGGCTCACCGACAAGGGCAGCAATGAGCACTCCTGTCACACGCTGCTCCTTCACCTCCTCGATCTTGGGCTTCTCTCCTGGGGCGATGGCTTTGCTCATGACCGTCAGGGCATTGACGTGGGTGACCGAGCGCACGGTCGCTGCGGTCAGCCAGGGCAGCCCGAAGAGCGCGCAGAGCCCCCCCATAGTGCCTATGAGCAGCAGGTCCAGGTGGAAGCCAGAGCCTTTCAGCAGCTTCCTCTCCTTCTTGCTCACAATCAGCCTGCAGGAGAAAGAGCCCGAGTCAGTCACAGGCCCACCCCCAGCACTGTGGCTGGGGATAACGTTCACTCCCTTGGGGAAGGCACACAGAGGGACAACAAGGAGATGGCTGACAAGAGGGATGGTGGCTGTCAACATCAGGCTAGAGGTTTCTTCTTGTGCTTGGCAAAGGCAGGTCTTGTCCCATCCTAGCCTTGTGTGCTCAGGGGTTAGTGATGGTAGGCACAGGCAGGGGAGGTACTCACGTAGTGATCTGTGTCTCCATGAAGATAAGAATGAAGACCAGGAGGGCAGGGATGGCAGAGGCAAACATCATCCACATTGGAAAGGTCCCACTGCTGCCCATGGGGTGAATGAACCAGCCACGCTTGTGAGGAGATGTGACCGAAAGGCCAGAGGGAACATTCAGCTTCTGGTGGTATAGACACAAAATGCAGCAGTTACTCATCAATACGTGCCCACAGCCTCACACGGCACTAGCCTTGATTCTCCTGGTCTCTCTGGTCTGAACAACTCAGATGATGGGACAGCCACCCTGACCCAAGCAGCACTTTCTCAGGGATAATCCCCTTCAGCACAAAAAATCCCACGTCCCCTAACATGGGCCGGTCTCATTTGCTTTCAGCTATTAGAATTCCCTTGGTTTTTGTCCAAGAGACCAAGGAAATATCTTCCCTCAGGAACCTCACCCCCATGTCAGTTCTTGCGTGATTAAAACACTCCTTGACCTCTGCTTGGGCAAATCGAGTGTCCTGAACTTCTCTGAGGTGGCTTCCCAGACTTTCCAAGCCTTTCCTGAGACATTTTTCTAACACTGTTTTTGCAGTGTGGACCCTAGAACTGGTCACGTTCTCTAGAAACGACCTCACTTTGATCACGTTCAGAGGGAACATCATGTTTGTGCTCCCATCAGAGACCACACAGATTCCTACCCGTACATTGCCCCAACCCTGCGTTCATCAGCATTTGAACTCAGCTCTGTGTTGCTCCACAGCAGTTCTTGCCACGTGCTTGCGTGAGCACTGCAGGAAGAGTTTATGATTTGCATTTATGTTAATCAGCGTAAGTATGAATAATATTTCTGGAATGCTTGTCCTGGAGCTAAGCTGTGTAACTAAGCACCGTTTTCTCAGAAAGCTCTGTACATATGCTGAGTTAATACCGAAGTGATAATGCTCTTGATATTAATTGTAGAAGTGTGGAACGGTATGAAAAGGATGCATCAAAGCACATGATTTTACTAACGTCTGATAAAACCAGATTTTTCATTGAAATTTAGATGAATAAAAATGCATTTGGATTCCGTCAAGCCTTGGGCTGTTTTGATAAAAAGCTTGCATGCAGAACAGGAACTACCTTTCACCCTCCCCCTGATGGCAGTTGAAAGAAACACCAAAACAAAATGATATAACTAAAAATAAGGGGGGGGGGGAGGAAACCTGTGAGATAGGTTTGTTTGATAACACTGAAGTTTGTGCACAAACTAGAAAAGAGATCATTGTGTTTGAGATAAAATGACCAAATATTTAGTAGCCTGTTATCAAGGAGAGCATAAATACGTTAAGTACTAAACGGGTGACAAGTATCCCACTGAGCTGCACCCCCCATGGCACCCCCTTCAGTGTGCATAACCAGCTTATGTCTTGCCAATTGACTGCAAGTTTTAAGAGTTACAAACAAGGAATTAACTGCATCAAATCCCTCTGGTCCCATAAAGCCTCCCCTACTAACAGCTGGGATATCAGAGGGACACCAGGGGCATTCCAGTCCCTGTAGCTTTGGTCTCAGTCTCAGCCAGGCCCTTGGAGCTTCCCTTGAGCGTGGGAGTGGGGATGAGGGGGGGCATCTCTGTTTGCTTTGTGCTTTAGGACTAAAGAGGCAGGAAACACAAATCCCCTATGCACGAGAGCAGGCCATGGTGCCACAGGGTCCACTGCTGGGCTGCAGGAGGAGCTCTGAGGGTGGAGGCTTACCTGTGTGTATGTGTCAGTGATGGTGTAATCCACCAGCACCATGACCAGGATGGAGATGGGGATCCCGAAGTCTCCGATGATCCGCCGAGCCTGCAGAACAAACAAAGGGAACGGGCTGGTTCCATGCACCCAGCCTGCTACAGGGCAAAGCCAGGGGCCAGATGGGGCCAAGCACCACTGGGAACCCAAGTGTTGGGAACCCAGCCTTGGCATGTGGGGCTGCACATCCCACTGCCCCCATAACACACAGTCCTCCAGCCACTCTGACGTGACTGGCTAATTGCTCCAACTGGCCTATCTGGATGGTGCTCCAGGTATTACACAGATGCCCTGCATGTACAGAGATGCCCAAAGGGAACAAGTTGTAAGCTCTCCTTCTTATAGTCTAGTTTTACAGATTTGTATCCAGCTAAAGGAGCCTTCCCAAGGTCCAGGGGACTTTTCAGCAAAGGCCACTGGAGCAGAACAGTGCAGACACCATCATCAACAGCCAGCTCTGGTCTGCAGCCTAGGTCAGGCCACCATCTCTTCTGCGTGGTATTTAAGGGACTGTTGGGTATTTCTTTGGGGGACAGTCAAAATTCTCTGGAGAACAAAAGGCTGTAGCAAAAAGTGTTATTTTTTTGGCACGTCCCTTATTCTTAACAACTGGGTCCCACAAACTTCTCACCTTTCCTCCTAGGAAACGGCTGTTCTTGAACTTGCGCATGAAGAAGGCGATGAAGAAGGTGCCCAGCATGAGGATGAGGGAGAGGAGCGCGGTGTTGGGCTGCATCCTCATTCCCAGGGACATGGCATCTGCAGAGAGCATGCTGGCATTCAGGCCACTCTGCACGTTTGGCGGGTAGAACTTCAGCAGAGGATGTTCTGCAAACACCTGGGCAGGTGAGAGAAGCAGCAGGCACTGTCACCGCAAGGAGAGGCAGGGGGACACTGTCACTACTGGGGGCAAGGGGACGCGGAGGTGTCCTGCTCTGTGAAGAGGTGAGGGCAAGCAGATGGTGGGTGGGTGGGACAATCCCAGCATCCGTCACCTCGCCTCGCAACCTACCCAGCTGGAGAGGGCTGGGGAGAAAAAAGTGGCCCCTCTTTAATGCCTCCTGCAGGAAGAGAAGGGGAGACAGACATTAGGGATCACCCTGCCAGCCTCTGTGGTGGCACAGGGGCCAGTTGGGCTGGGGCATGAGAGGCCAGCAAAGAACTGCAGAACACCTAAGAAAGCCGTGGCTGTGCTAGCCCTGCTCCCCTGCCTCCTGTATGCTAAAGCAGGTTCCTGGGGGACCAAGAGATGTAGCAGCCCATCTCCCTGGGGAAGGTTCACCTGGTACAGCTTGTAGAAGGTCTCGTAGATAAAGATGAGAGAGATGAGGAAAGCAAAGATCTCCTGGGTGAAGGGTGAAATGTAGCGCACCAAGAAGCTTCCCTCAGCTGCCACGATAATGAAGATGAAAACGATGAGCCACAGACCAATCCACACTCTGCCTGTCAGGTATTCAATGCCTTGTGTCTGGCAGAACTGAAATGGAAAGGAGAAGGAGTTACTCATGGCTCCTCAGGCTGCATCCCACGTGTCCTCCCCATTAAGATGACAGACTGTCCTGGAAAAAATACATCTGCTTAGGCATCCAGCACAGAGACAGTGAATTCAGGGCTGGAGTCACAGGTAAGGTTGCAGACTTTGAATTACCACCAGCCAGCTCACACCAAGCAGGTAGACCTTTACTGCTTTACTGCTCCAGTCTGTAACAGCACCTCCTTCGTTCTCTGCTGAATCCATCCCGTGGCATGACATTCCCCATCCCGCCCATATGGAGGTGCCATTACTCCAACACAGCTCTCTGCTGCTCCATGCACTCTATAGCACCAGCCTGTTCCCCGCAAAGGAGAGCCTGAGCAGCCTGCTATGTCCTGCTGCACAAAGGCTGCGTGAGCTGGGGCACCATCCCATACACAGTTAGATGTGTGTGGAGAAAAGCCTGAGGCTCTCACCATGAACAGAGCATCTCCCCTGCCTCTGCTCATCCACACACACGTCCCAAGCCTTCTCCCATCACAGCAACACCAACTACTTCCAGCCACAAATCACAGGCATTCCCCACTCCTACACATCCCTCCCTTTGCAGCCTTCCAAGCTGGCCCACCAGAGGCAGTGTCCTGACACAGGGCAGAGGGACACCTTTGTACACCACGACTGGGCAAAGCCAAAGCAGTCAGTGAGAAATGCAGACACAGGAGAGAGGAGAAACCCCCACAGCACAAAGGCATCAGGAGCGCCAAACTCTTGACACACCAAGGTGAAAATCAAGCTGTGGGAAAAACCATGCTTTCTGAGCCCAGACATGCCAAGAGTCAGAAAAAAGGAGAAGGATTAGACTCACTGCTTGAAGGTACAGTGATACAGGGATGATTTTAACAGTGAAGAGGTCATGCTACTTGAGAAAGGAACATGTCCATCCTGGCTGGCCAGAATTATCTCTGCATACACCCCTGGGCTCATCCTGAGAGGTGAGAGTCATGTACACGGGACATCCCAAATGGGTGGTGCACTGTTGTTGGGTTCCCATACAAGGAAACCTGGACACAGGTAAAAGTTGTGAAATGGTCTTCAAAGGAAGCCCCGAGAACAAGAAAGTATTATGGAGCAGTATTTTAGGATGCAACTAGAAGTGCTCCTGGGGCCAGGATGGGCTGCAGCACAGGGCTGGGGGACAATGCCCCCCTCACAGTCAGCAGGTAGAGGAGTACTCTCACACCTCAAGGGAGTCAGCTTACAGGACATAGCAACAGAAAGCAGAAGTCCCTATGGCATGACTTGGGTCAGCAGAGCCAGGGCCAGCCCTGGCTGAGCTGAGAGCAGCCTGGCAGGACTCGGGCTCTTCACACCACCACAAACCCTCTGGAGAGCTTAGAAATGCTGGCTGCCCTCCCCAGCACAAGGACAGAGCGAGTGGGAGCCAAGCACAGACAATGCCCCACATGTACCTTGTAAAAAGCTTCTTCAAACACCAGCAGAGGCCCTGAGAAGCCAATGACCAGGAGCGGCTGGGCTCCAAGCAGGGAGAAGAGGATCCCTAAAACCGAGGTGGAGATTATCAGCTCGGAGACCCCCATGAGACCCTCAGTTTTCTCTCCTGGGAAAGAGAAAAACGTGTGAGTGTTACAGCCCAGCTGTAGGCACCATCACTGCAGGCAGGCAGGCACAGCTCCAGATGGAGGAGGCAGGTCCCCATCCCACCAGTCAGAGGTGCCCTGCCTTGGGCAGGGAGCACAGAGGGAGCCGAGGCTGGAGAGGCCAAGTGGCAGGGAGGGGACGAGGCACAGCCGAGCGAGCGGCACCGAGCCCACCCTGGCACAGCGGCACAGCCAGTGTCCCAGTGTCCCAGCGTGCAAAGAGCAGACCAGAAGCAGGCCCATTACCTAGGAGTCCCCCGAAGGTGATGGCAGGAGAGAGAGCAGCAAAGTAGATGAAGAGAACGGCTGCGAGACACTGGCTGTGCAAGGCGTCTCTGATGTCACTGAGGTATTTGGGGTACCTGCGCTTTATGTCCCGAACCAGACCTCCAAAAAAGATCCCGGTCCGCTTCAAAGGATCGTCCTCAGCTTCCTCCTCTTCTTCCTCAGCTTTCACTTCACACAGCTCTGGAGGTGCACGGAGGGCAGGGCTTGAGCAGGGGAATGCAGGTCTGCCCTTGGGCTGTCCCACTCCCCCATACCCCGTGGAGACCTTCCTCCAGCAGCGCTAACAAGGTGGGCTGCACATCCCACTGCCTCCAGCTGTCCCCAGCTGCCCGAGCTGCCCACAGCTGCTGTCCTGCCTTCCCTTGTCCCCCTCCCCGCTGCAGGAGCCGGGCCCCGCTCACCCCTCTGCCAGGCTCTGTGAGGGGAGGGCCCACTGGGGCACGCAGGGCTCTAGGCACAAACTCTTTTGCCCAAATGTGAGTGGAGAGACCTTTGGCTTCCTGGACAGCCCCCTCCTTCATGGACTTCTGCTCCCTCTCCTTCCTCTTCCTCAGCAGCAACTTCTGGAAGGTGGCAATGGATTTGAGCAAGTCTTTCCCCTCCACCTCTGATGGGGGGATGACAATGCTGCAGTCCAAGAACTCGTTGATTGCATTGAGGAGGTCTTGACGGTCATCCGCCATGTATGCAGCCTCATGGAAGTGCTGGGAGGGGCAGGGAAAAGAGAGAGGGAGAAGGCTCAGACGGAGACTGCACCCAGCTGTCTACAGCCTGGAAACACAATGCTTGCTGTAACATCCCCTTCCCTCCACCCACTACTTGTCTCACTACTGCCACTCTGTGACCCACACTCTTGAATGCCTCCTATCCAAGCATCCAATGTTCCATCTAATCCTACGTCTGTCCTCCCTACCCTACTCAGCTTTTCCAGTGAGCTCCTTGCTCCTGCTTTTCTCCCCCAAGCCCCACTGCTCTTGCAGCATCTCTGTCAGCTGCAAGCTCCACCAGACCATAGGGTGCCCCTCGTGGGAGGTCTCCACCAAACAAAACTAGATCTGTGCCTTCCAGCTGACCACTCCTTCCCTGGCCAACACGTGCCTCTGTTCACACCAGATCACTGTGGCTGCACCAAGCCAAGATCCTTCTCCTTACAAGCTCAGAGATGTGCCAGAAGCCAGGTACCACAGAGGTTAAAGACTTTCCCTGTCCCTGCAGCCCCAAATTAGGATTCTGCAACAGACTGATGTCCTCCTAGTCTGGTCTTGGATTTTTTTTTGAGGGAGAAGCTGGTGGAGCTCTAAAGCACTGCAGGTAAAGCACAACAACCAGGACTTGAACAGGGAGCATAAGAGTCTCCACATGGGAGAAGAAAGGATAATAGAAGTCTACAGCATGAAGGAAGCCATGCAAGGGAAGCCATGCAAGGGAAACCAGGCACAGAAGGGGAGATACCCCTGACAGCAAAGGCAAGGTGACAAGGAAGGACTCCAAGGAGATCAACAGAGGACAGCAGAAAGCAGGTAGAAGTGCTGCACTGTCTCTGGAACGTGCCTGCAGAGAAAGGTCTGGAGGAAGATGAACAAGTGAACAGCCTGTAAAGCAGGTAGGGGACAGCTAAGGTCCCTGCAGCACACAGACACCCTGGAGCCACAGATCCAAACTGTAAGTGATACTGTCCTCTCCTCATGGCACCAGCCACCGTGTAACCTTGCTAGGGCCAGCCCTGGCTGCGGCAGCTGGCTCCCCTCTCCCAGCAAGAGAAACAGAGGCTTGGACGAGCAAGATCAGCCCACAAACACAGCACTGGAGCTGCAATGTGGCATCTCACCTCTTCTGGCTAAAAACATGGCCTCAGCTGAGCCCTGTGTAGCCCTGAGAAGGGATCTTTCAGCTGAGAGCCCTTGTTGCCCACAACCCACCTGCTCTGAGTGGACCTTTTAGCCCTCAGTTCAGGGACAGACAGGTTTGTTACTTGGTTATAGTTACATGGCACCAGCCAGGAGGACCCTCTGATTCTCCTGTCCTGGATGCATGCAGCAGATGCCCAGATTGTCTTTTCTTTGCCTGTTCCTTCCCAGGATAATGAATCTCACTTTCCTGCCATCTAGCCAGATGGGGGACTTCAGGCACTGTACACACTTGGCAGAAAAACCTTCTTGTCTCCTCATGTCTCCTTGTGAATGGATGTGCTCCTCTGCATGGATGCCCCAGCCATGAGACCCAGCCAAAAAACTCCATCCAAACACCTGACCACAGTCCTGAGGCATCGCTGAGTCTTTTTTTCAGTGTGGCCTGGGCCAGGCATCATGGTCACAGGCACCACTCAGCCTCTCCTCCTCTTTGTTTGCAAAACATTAGCTGAACACAACTCCTCTAACCTTGGGCAGTCCTTTGTTCCTGCTTTTATGTGTGGCCCCCTTAACTGCTTGAGAGAGTCCAGCGCAGAGCCACAAAGATGATGAAGGGAGTGGAACATCTCCCTTATGAGGAAAGGCTGAGGAAGCTGGGGCTCTTTAGCTTGGAGAAAAGGAGACTGAGGGGTGACCTCATCCATGTTTACAAATATGTAAAGGGTGAGGGTCAGGACGATGGAGCCAAGCTTTTTTCAGTGATGACCGATGATAGGACAAGGGGCAATGGATGCAAACTGGAGCATAGGAGGTTCCATGTGAATATCAGGAAGAACTTCTTTACTGTGAGAGTGACAGAGCACTGGAATAGGCTGCACAGAGAGGTTGTGGAGTCTCCTTGGCTGGAGACATTCAAACCCCGCCTGGATGCGTTCCTGTGTGATGGACTCTAGGTGACCCTGCTCTGGCAGGGGGGTTGGACTGGATGAGCTTTCGAGGTCCCTTCCAACCCCTAGGATTCTGTGACTCTGTGATTCTCCACTCAGCCTAGCACTCTCTGTCCCAGCCAAGCATCTGCCCTACTCTTCCCTCCATACTGAAGCATCCTACCTTGGTTGAGCCAGGCTGCTCTTAAAGACCCCTGGTGCTCACGCCTGCCTGCCCCACCTGGGTTTTGCGTAACATCTCTCAGCACTCTCATGCCAGGACTGACTTCTGAGGAGCTACTGAAGCTCCCTGGCCTGCACCAGCATCACCGCCTGTCAGCTCCTCACCTTGTCAGACATGAGGGTGGAGATCGAGCGGCCAATTTCATGGTAGTCCATGTTGGCCTGGCTTGGTCCCAGCAGCACAAAGATGAATCTGACAGGAATTGGAACCTCCAAGACAGATTCCAGGAAGACGGCCTCATTTAGTCGGACAAAGGCCATAGTTGGCTGCTCCAGGAACTGCACACAACCTACCAGGAGGCAATGTTTGCAGTGGAGTTAATCATTGCAGTGAGCTGGACTGGGCTACCTTTAGCAACAGAAACAGGGATTCTGGGTGTTCCCACGAGCCCTGCAGTCCCATGCTTGTTTCTAGACCACTGACACAGCATTGAGCTTCAAGCCAAGGACTGCTCCAAGTGCCCTGTTATCATTCCCAACCACCGCTACTTTCTTTAGCTCTCCCAGTTAGTCCATTCTTAATCTCTTATGCATGGGCTCTACTTACACTATAAGGGGCTAATTTTAAATCAGAAGGTGGTTTTCCACTAAGCCACTGCCTTATGGAAGTCTCTTACATGTTACTTTTATGAAACAAACTTCTGATCTCACCTAAGAATGAAATCAGGTTTGCTTGACATGACCTATTTCCCCTAAACCTCACCGCTTGGCAATAATTACATTCTTATCCTTTAGCTCTTTATTAATTGAATCCCATATTAGCTCTGCCATTATTTTATCTGGGAAGGATGTCAGCTTAAACAGCCTATAGGTACTGGATGACTGCCCTTTCCTTCTTGCACACTGATGCTACAAGCTTTCTTCTGTTTTTCTCGAATGTTCCCTGTGTTCCTAGCCTTTTTTTTCTTTTTTCAGACAAAAATGAGCCAGTTCTCTCCAAGCTCATAGGTGCAAACTGCACAGTTTGTTTTACAGTGTCTGCATCTCATCAATGCTTGGCAGGCTCCTCAGTTCCTAGCAGATTGGGAAGTACTCCTGCATCCTCCGGCACACCAGCCGCTTCCTTCCCGTACTGAACACAAACGTTTATTGAACACTTGTATTTCTCTGGCACCAACACTGATCCTCCTGCCATCTGTGTCCAGCAAAGAGCTGTGTTCTGTGTTAGATAGACTGGCAAAGCTGGGCCACCCGGGTGGCCAAGCGAATCCCAAGACACAGCCTCAGAAACGGCCAGTGTTCAGTTAACTGAGTATTCCAAGTGTGTTTATGGAGCTGATTTGGCCTCATCGTGGTTGAGCATCAGCTTGGCTGAGCTGCCAAGCCTCTTTGACTGAGCTCTTCATCTACTGGATAGGCAGTGACATTTAGTTTGTTTGTAGTGTAGCTATGTTTGCTGAGATGCTACTGCCAGGGAAGTGCTGAGAAGGATTACTCTTGTGGTCAGAAGGCACCAAGTCCACTGATGATTGAGCCTGCCTGCCCACAGCCCTCTTGTACAGAGAAGCATCTCCTGGCAGCTGGTACTCGAGATCTTGCCACCAGCCAGGCCCTGCTTCCATAAACTCAAAGCTCCTAGGCACACACAGCCAGCAACCAGCAGCAGCCAGACCAGGATCTGAATTGGTCTCTTTTGGCACCAGGAGACTCTACATGCTGCCTCTTACCAACGAGGACCACTGTGGCCTCCGCATCTTCAGGGATCTTCTCCATCAGCTTCAGGTATTTACGGTGGCCCTCAGAGTTATGGAGATGGGGGTTTTTCTGCTGAGGAAGAACATAAACAAGTCAGGATGGAGTTCCCATGCCTTGGTCTCCCTACACAGCTCTGCACCTCATGGTCATATCTGCAGCTGAGCTTGCCTCGGCTGCATGCCCAACACCCTGCTTCAGAGGCAAGTGAACGGCCACCCTGCAAGTGTCAGGGCTGTTGCTGGCACTGCAGGCTCAAGCAGACACCTGCACACAGTGTGAGGCTGAAATTAGGTCCAGAAATCATAACGCAGCGACCTGATTTCCAGCACACCAGGTGATGATGGAGAGTTCAGCCCAAGGGCCTCCAGGAAGGAGCCCAGCGGTGGGTGCCAAGAGCTGCTGCTGGCCAACGGTTGTGCCCGGGGTGTGGAAAAGAAGCAGTAATGACCCATGTGACACTCACCTCCTTGCACTCGGTCTCATGGGCCTTAGGGTCAGCCATCTCGATGCGCTCTTCCCCCATGAGGGGCACGCAGGTGTCAGTGGTGTGGTTGTGGTGGTGGTTCCCCACGATAGAGTTCATGCTGGAGCTGGAGTGGTTCCTTGGGAAGAAGCCCTCCTTCTCATCATTGGGGTGGCTGAAAAGGAGAGCAGCAGGCATGAGGGGACCCACCTCCTGTGAGAGGACCCACTTCCTGTGCTGCTTGGGGCTCACAGCCAACCCCAGAGCCCCGGCAGCTCCCGGCCATGTACCACCCACCTGTGCTTCAGCAGCAGGGCACGCAGTACATTGGCTCGGTCCTCCGCTCTGATCTGGTCAGAGATGATCATGGTCTCCACCATGAGGTGAGCGATGCCAGGCAGTGTGGTCTGCTCCAGATCAAGGAGGACGGCACCTGTCAGCAGGAGGGGAAGAGCCCTGCTCCTAGTGTGCAGCACTCCCCGCCGCACGCACGCTCAGGGGACACAGCCATCCCACCAGGAGCCAGGCTTTGGTTGGGGGACAGGTTCTCTCAGTTGAGAAATGCCCCAAGTCCAGGTGTCCCAAGTCCTCTGTGTAAACCCTTTTCCCAAGAGAATCCAAAAGCTCTAAGACACACTAGTAGCTCTGGTACCACCCTCTTGTTTCAGTTTTCCACCCTGACCAAACTTGCCCTTTCACACCAAAGTTGGGTCAAAGACCTGCAGGCCCAAGCACATCTGGGTGTAACAGCTGCCACATGCCTGAGAGCAGCAATGAAGAGCAGGGAACCAACACAGGCACTCCTGGGCTAATGCAAACCCTGGTAAGTGGGCTGCATGACAGTCTGTCTCTGCAGATCCCACGTGGAACCTGGACATGGACACTGTTTGAGTGTCTCCAGTGAGGGGCCAAACAGCTACAGAAGCTATCCAGCAAAACCTGTCCCAGAGCAAGACACAAAGCGTGGCCCATGGGTCCTGACTCACCGTGGGCAATTGTCTTCCTGAGCTCCAACAGACTGCGGAAGGACAGTGAAGCCACATGGGGTTTCCCCCACCTCGCTGTGTCCTCCTCCACATCCTCCTCAAACTTGATCCAGCGGGCTGTCTCCTTCCAGTGCATCTCCTGGTTCTTATCCACCACCAGCTCATTCAGCTCCACAAACACCTAGTGTGAATCACAGCAAGGACATGGGACTTCCCCTGATGCATACAGCTCTATCAACAACACACAGAAAGGCTCAGGTTCGTTCTCAAGGTACCACTTGGTCTAAAGCACTGCCTGAGCAAACCTGTCTTAGTTAATGAGAGGTTTGGTGAATGGAAGCAGCCAGGACAGATATCACTGGCAGCATGGCAGGAGCTTCCATCAGCACACGGAGTACCAGAAAGCTCCAAGTCAGAGGGTGTGGGCAGGGGAGGGACAATGACGCAGTGCCAAATGGCATCAAAACTGTGACAGTTTTGTCCTCTGCCTGCTTCTTGGTTTCCTCCAAAATTTCCCACACTTACCAGAGATGATGACATTACTGTGCTGCCAACTTGCACAACAGTACTACTATTTCTATGACTTTTGAATGTCTTTTCTAAGGTTGACGCTTTGTGATTTCAGAGAAATCTCTGTTTTTATTGAAAAAAAAATGTATTTTCATCCCTCATGATAATGGGTAAGAGCTTGAAATGTCACCCGCCAGATCATGTAAAAAATTAATTATAATGAAACCACATTTATCACTTTATAAAGTATCTGTTTCTAGTCCTGATTCATGACTTCTGAACAAGTGTGGGAGAACAGCACAGGGATACCTCATGGGGCTTTCTATCCAACTTCTTCTTCTTCTTCTTTTTCTTGACAGAAGGAGTCGATGATAATTTTTTGCTTGTCCTGGTGATCTGACTCCGAGATGGTTTTTTCATCAGATGCCTCCTCACCCCAGGGTTATCTTCAAAACGGTGGCCTGGAGACACGGGAAAGGAAAAAAAGACCACCAGTGTGTC
The DNA here is from genome assembly GCA_013398125.1 of Aegotheles bennettii. Classification (NCBI taxonomy): domain Eukaryota; kingdom Metazoa; phylum Chordata; class Aves; order Caprimulgiformes; family Aegothelidae; genus Aegotheles; species Aegotheles bennettii. Next base: position 75,841 of record VZRW01012494.1, on the reverse strand, counting down.
TAGTGGAAACACACTCTCTGGCAGGGAAACACATCCAAGCCCACCCTTCTCTCATCAGCTTATGTTAGCAAAGCCCTGGCAGCTGGGGCACTCACCATCATCCTCCAGACCTCTGAAGATCCCTCCTGCCTCATCTGCCTACTTTCTGCTCTTCCAGACATCTGACAGCTCATTCCTTCAAGAAGAAGGCTTCCTCCCAGGCTGTGCATGGACTGGAGCATCATTGTAAAAGCTTTTATTCATGGTACCTGTATAAGTGGGGCACGAACCCTTCCCATACTCCCTCAAAAAACCAACCTGAAACCTTGTCTGCACAGCTCTGGCAGGCACCTGGCTGGGGCTCATTTCTCCCACTGGAGGAAGACCTGGTAGTCAGCAAGCATAAAGGGCAGTGAAGGGGAAGGATATTTAGCTGCTGGTCTGGGAGACACAGGGAAATATCAATGACTGTTTTATTTAATTGTGCAATGAGACTGCAGGACAACAGTGCAGGCTGGGGCTGGCACGGAGGCTGGGCAGGTCACTGCAGCTATTGCTGTTTCTATTAGTGCCACTGTAATACCTTCTGAAAGGTCTGTGTTACAGAGCTTGCCTGGCTTAATCAAAGCCTCCTGAAGCCTCCAGAGAGGCTGCTGAGGCTGCAGTACAGACCCACCACCAAGCTACCAGAGCTGTTGGCTTAGCCAGCACTCACCAAAACCTGGCCACAGTTGTCAGCCAGCCCCTTTTGGCAATGCCAGAGAAATAGCACCTGGGCAACAGCCTGCCGTGGAGAGCACTTTCCCTGGGCACTACCCAGAGATGGCAAGTGTATCTTCCTCAGCACAGACAGCCCATGGGGATGGGGAAAGCCTCAGAGCCCAGCTCCAGGATGGTTAGGCTCCCCCAGGTAGATCATGGAGTCAGGGGTTTTGCTCAGCTTGGTCCATCGAGGCTTGCTGACCCTGCTAAAGTCTTCTCCCTGGGGAACCAAGGGCAGGTCTCCATTGGTTGGGATGAATGTTCAGTCTCCATGTACCTTTCTGCACTTGGCTTCAAGACCTGCAGCTCTCAGGGCATGCGAGGTAGTGAAAAGGACTGGGTTTGACAGCCAGGTGGTCTCTTTGATGTTACAGGAAAATACACATGCATGTCTGGCATGGAAAGACACAGCCCAGCATCAGGCCAGGCCTTGCTCCTTGGAAATCTGGGTCGCTAAATTAAATATAAAACTAATCAATACTGAGCCTCAGGGCATTTTCCCCCATTGGCTGCTCTGGTGATGCACGTCCTGCTGACGGCTGATCTCCTCCTTGCTCCACTTACTGCACTGCAACGTTGATAGGAGCCAATAACTGCCCACTGCTACAAACATTTCTGGGAGCCAGGCACACGTGGGGCTTCCTTGGACTTTTGCACGGATTTCTCAATTCCTGCACGCTTGCTGACAGGGACAGGAGCTCAGAGCAAGCTGGTGAAAGCACACCTCCAGAGCCCTGCAGAAGAAAGGAGCAAACCACTTTGCTGCTGTCGCTTGGCAGTGCTTGTGGTCACTGAGATGCCAGCTGGGGGAGACAACTCATAGAAGCAGGGCCGACACACGGGCTTAATTTTGGAGGCCACTGACTTTGGGAGTCCCACACAGAGCCCAGCTGAGGTGATCCAGACCACTCTGCAGAGAGCCTTCCTTTGTCCCATCAGATCAATGCTTCCCCCAAATGAAAGTCAAGCTCAAGTGAGCACCTAAGTCTAGGGTCCTTACTCAGGACAGGATCTTGGACTGAGACCAAAGGGTGAAGTGCCCAGGGCATAGGTCTGCCCTCCTTGCTTGAAGCCAGACTCCCCAGGGTGAGATGAAGCAGCCAAGGACACCTCTTGCGGTACCTCCTCTCCAGTGGTCCCCAGGAGCAGAGCACGTATCAGTGACATCTGAAGACAGATTGTGATTCCTGTGGTGGCTCCACTACAACAAACTGGTATGTCCCCCTCCCGCACAGCATCCCCTACAGTCTCCTCCAGAAGATCTTGCCACATTGGCTTCCATCAGCCAGATTTCTTGGGGTGACCAAGTTCTTTTTCTGCCAGCTTAAATCTGAAGATGACAAATAGGACTTCGCACTGGCTGAAGTCTTCCCCCACAGTGCCTGTGTTAGTCAGTCCAACGCAGCAGGTGGTTGCCTTCAATTCTGTCCACAACCAGGAAGCCCAGAAAGAAGCATCAGAGTAGTTGTATTGGTACTAGAAAGCAGCTTGCTAGCCCAGCATCACAGGGATGCTGCACACTTCCCACCTACCCCAATGGTTAAGTTATAGCAAGAAAAAAAGGGACTGAAACCCTGTATCTTGGAACATTTAAAGTCAGCCTAAACAAAATGCTAATCAACATACAAGAAGTCACACAACCCAAGTCTCTCCTGGCTGATGCTGAGTTCAATGTGATGGGGACAGCTGAACCTCAGCTCATCCCTGCTGCCATCCAGGTGTCCCTGCACAGCACTCCCCCACATGCTCTGAACACTAAAAGGAGAGCAAGGAGACCAGTCCGGGTCCAACAGGGACTCTGATCTTCTCTAAAGCTAATAATTTCCTTTGGATCCGAGTTGGTCCTAGAAGAGGTACTGCCATGGAGTAAATAGCTGAGCAAGTGGCACTGGCTGGGTATGAGCTGGCTCTGCACAGAATTGACTCTGGTGTCTCTGCCATCTCTGTCACATCTCTGCAGGATTAATCCACAGGGTGGGTTCACTGTGCAGAAATAATTAAGAGTTGACTGTACCATACATCCTATTTCCACCACCTGCACTAGTAGCTGTAGCAATGAATTAACACCTTAACTGCCAGCAAGCCAAATTCCCCTACTTTATACCTTGCAGAAATGATCTGCCCCTTCTACCTTCCCAAGAACAGCCATCATTTCCCAGGTGAACTTGGGGCAATTTCTCACACTATTAATGAAGTTTGCTCAGCTCAGGACAAATGGTGGAGACAATTTGCTCCAGGTTTCTATTTTGAACTTTGCTGCTATTACACTGTCTATCAATTTACAGTAACAAGTAGGAGATGCAGCCAAAAGCAAATCCCTGCTTGCTGGTCCCTGCAGAAGCACACAGACAGACATTTCTTCCCTGAAGGCTTGAAAAGATGGACCAGCTGAGAAAGAGAAGATGATGGTGGGACTGGGAAGTGGGGGACGTTTAGTGTTTTGCCTGAGATCACACAGAGAAGCTGTAGCAGAGCCAGAAACTGAGTCAAGGTGTCCCAAGTCCCTGTTGCAAGCACTCAAAGCCAGTAAGCAGGCTACTTCTGGGGCCACGCCACCCTCCTGTGTGCACTCCTGAAATCCCGTGAAAAATGAGACCACGATCCGGATGAGGACATTTGGGTAGCTGTCACAGAGCTACGGATATGAAGAGTGTCACTCCCAAAGTGACAGGCAAAGCCACCTTTTAACTGTGGGTTACCACCACCTGCCGAGGAGGGACCACTTGTGTGAGGTGGAAGCAAGGCTCCTGTTTCTGCCCAGTCCCCGGGATGGCCCAGAGACACAGCTCAGGAGATGTGTGTGCACAGGAACAGATGCAGGGAACAGAAAGATGATCTTCACGCTCAGGATTCCTACTCTCTCCTTCCCTGTCTTTCCCACTCTTGCTTCCTCTTTCCTTTCCCCCTTCCAGGCACCCCTCCAGCCTGCCATTAGCTAGTTTCACAGGCACGTTCCAGCCTGCAGACACAAGGACTAGGTTATTTTTGCCCCTGGACATTTGGCTACAGTGCAGAGCTGAGAACCTGATACCCATTGCTGCTGTTGGACCGGGAGCTCGGCTCGAATTCCAGCAAACAGACCAGCAGCACACTGTCACCTTGTGCCACAGATGGAAGGGGAAACATCCCTGTCCTTATACACACCTCGAAGCAGCTGCTTTTTCTCTGGCCACAACCTGCTAAGCACAAACAGCAAGATGCAGCTGCTGCCAGAACTGCTTGAGCAAGACACACACGGGGAAGCACCTCAGCATTACAACACAGATCTATACAGAGACCTTGGACAGACACACAGACACCAGACAGCTCCTCCAGCGTCCCCAGGCACAAGGTGGGGCAGACAGTGTCTCCTCTAAAGCAGGAGACCAACCTGACACGGCAAGAGGGCAGACAGCAAACACACCATGGGGGACAGGCACTTCAGCCAGGGGCTCTGCGCGATGCACCGTGGGGTCACTGCTCCGGTACTTACAGGTGGGCTCCCCGCCTGGGTAGCCCAGATGGTTTCTGATGGTCTCCCATAAATCATAGTCTTCAAAATTGAAGGCAAATTCATCAAAGTCTTCATAGCCGAGTGAATTGCGGATGCAGGTGCTTATGGCTAACTCCGGGCTGCTGCCCTCTTCTGATTCCATTGCTGCCTCCTTCCCCTCTCCAAGGGCTGTCATTTTGTCCTTGCGAAGGTCAGAGGTCAGGTGCCATGAGCCACTCACCTTCAGAGGAGGGCTGGGGTAGCCAGGCTGACTTGCAGAAAGCAAGCTGCTCCTGGGGGGCTTCACCACAGCCCCAGCACCTCGCTCCCCTGCTCACGGGGCATGAAGGTGTCAGCTGGGGACTGACCAGGTCCTGGCTCCACCCGGGGATGCTTCTGCAGGGGGGCTGCCCCACCAGCTCCTCGGGAGCAGGATCCTCGCTCTGCTGCGGGCTCTCGGGCCAGCTGCCCAGGGACACAGTGCCCGTGGTGGCCTGGGGACAGCCAGGCTGTGTGTGCAGCACCGCTTCTCTCCCTCGCTCCCCTCTGATCTCTCCCTCCCTCTCCAGCCCGCAGAGCAACCTATTGAATTCTCCATGTCCTCGGGCCCCGAGCGTGCATTTCCATGACGTCTCTGCCCTCGCGCCACTCCGGAGGGGGCAGCTGCCTCTCCGCCGGCAGAGAGGAGGAGAGGGGAGGCTCCTCACCTCGGGTTTTCCGCCATGCCAGAGCCGGTGTGACACACAGAGGGCTGAGCTCGCCGGGAAAGTGTGTCAGGAGAGAGAGCTGGGTCCCAGGGAAATGCAGGAAGCCCTGAGCTGGAGAGGGCAGCGGGGCGGGTGGAGCAGCAAGCATCCCTGGGGTGGGGGTGAGCACTGGAAACATGGGGGACAGCACTGTGAACACTGCCAAGCTGACAGAGAGGAGTCAGGACTGGAAAAGCAGAGGTTGGGGAGCAGGAAGGTGAGGACCAGGCTGAAGACCGTGCCTGGAGCTGCTAGGGAAGAAGGGCAGAGCAGGGGGAAGCAAGGGACACGTGCACTGATAACGTAGGTAGCGTGGCAAAGCCTCACTTTTCATGCCATCCAAGTCAGCAGATGCCAGCATCTGGGCTTCAGCCTCGTCCGTGGGGACGCGCTGGTATGCCGCGTTCTCCAGCGTGGTCATGCTGCCAATGCACATCCTCTCCTTCAAGTCATAGGTAACTCGTTGTCCACTCGCCACCTGGCCCCAGGGCTTGCGCTTCTCCCACCCGCGAGACAGACGTTCCCGAGGTCCAGGGAGGCTATAGGAACCAAAGAGATGGATGGTAGCAAACGAGGTGAACAAAGATAGGCACTGGCCCCTCAGGGGTTGAGGTCCCTCAGCCCAGATCTGACCAGCAAGTCCTTGAGAAGGAGAAGAGTGAGGAGTCACCTATCCCGAAATCTAAAGGTTGCCCCTTCTGCTCCTCCTCTCCTCCACCACAGAGTGGGATCAGTCAGTGTTAGGGACCCACCTCTGAGTCAATGGCTTTGTGGTCCCCTGCCTTAGCTGAGCCTCCTGGGGCTTCCCAGCCTGCAGGTGAGCACGACAGCGCCAGTTAGCTGGGAGGAAAGGTACTCCAGGTGTGCAGCCCTGTGCCCCAAACAGAGCACTGGACCAGGCTGCCCAGAGAGGTTGTGGAGTCTCCTTGGCTGGAGACATTCAAACCCCGCCTGGATGGGTTCCTGTGTGATGGACTCTAGGTGACCCTGCTCTGGCAGGGGGGTTGGACTGGATGAGCTTTCGAGGTCCCTTCCAACCCCTAGGATTCTGTGATTCTGTGAAACCCACAGCCTGGGGATCCCACAGCCTCAAGGAGTCCCAGGGAGTGACAGTCCCACTGGAGAGCAGCCTTGTTGTCCACAGCCGCTCTCCCTCCGGGTCCCATGCCCCCTCTGGCTCAGCAGGCAAGTTCAGGCTGGGCACAGCTGGGTCTGTGAGATGCCCCTGAGCCCAGGAGAGCAGCAGGAGCTCGGCACCACTCGCCTACCTGCGGAGGGAGGCAGGGCCCTTGTCCTGCAGCAGGTCGGTGAAGCGTGGAGCGGGGGACAGGATGCCGCACTCCTCCTCCACGTGGAACTGCGTGGGGGCCAGGGCACTGACAGACTCCTCCTCATCGCTGCCGATGGTGAACTGCAGAGATGACAGTTCTGATAGCCAGAGCCAGGGCAGGCAGCCTTGACTCCAGTCCCCGGCACGCAGATCCTCCCCATGTCCCCACCTCCTCACACCGACTTCTGCCACGTGCTCCATACCCTGGGACTGGCCATATTGAGGCCCCCCCATACCCTATGCACCCTAAGAACAGTCACGCTGATCTTCCCCCATGGGTCTTACACACCCAAAATGGCCATGCACCCCCTCCCGAGCACCCACCCCAAGCAATGGCTTATCTATCACTGTCCTCCAGTGCCCATCTCTGCTAGGCAGGAACAAAAGCACTCTTCCCCCTGAGCACAGCTGAAACCTCTTCCCCCTGAGCAGCACACTCACTTGACCATGCACTATCCCGGCATCTACCCTCCCTCCACCTCCCCTCAGCCCCATCCAGACAGGGATGCCCTAGCCTTGCCTTTGGTTTGCTTGGGGGCTCCAGCTTAGGGGATGTGTCTTTCCCACGAGGTTCACCCTCAGACTCTGCAGAGATCTCTTTCTCCTGGGCCTCCTCTGCCTCAGATTCTCCTTCTTCCTCTTCCTCTTCTTCTTCTTCCTCCTCTTCTCCCCCTTCCTCGTCCTCTTCCTGGATGGTGGGGGTGACCTCTGATGGGGGTACCGAGGTTTTCTTCTTTTTCCTCCTCCTTTTTCTTCTCCTGCTGGCACGGGGGGGCCTCTTTTGGAACTTGAGGGCAGAAGGGAGGTGAGTGGAAAGGGGATGATGGATGTGGTGCGAGGTTTGGCGGTGGACTGAGAGAGAAAAAGAGAGTCAGGGGCAGGAAGAGGCTGGGAGGAACCTGCCAGGCGCCCCTCCAGGAAACAGCATGGTCTGAAGATCAAGGGCCAGGAAGGGCAAGGAGAGCCACCAGCCCACAGGGACATAGCAAAGCTCTTTCAGTGATGTGGCAGGCTGTGTCTGGCCTGGGGTGGCTGGGGAGGCAGCCCCCATGCATTTCCAAATCACCCCAGTGCAGCCCCACTGCCCTGGGGAAGGGAGGTCTCCTCTCCAGTGCTGCTGAAAGCCACCAGCACAGCCACGCAGAGCTGCGGTGGCCTGCCAGAGGCACCATGCCCTTCCTAAACACAGGGAAACCTTCCTCATATTCTCACACAAGCACAATTTGAACCTTTTCAAACGTTTCTTTCCTGCACAGTATTCTTGGAGTTAAATAGATGTGCCTTATTTACCCCCCAGGCTTTGACAGAAAGCCCCTCCTGCACACCGGCAGGAACCACAGACCAAGCCTTTCAGTGCAGATGCAACCTTAAGTCAGCATCCCAGGTATTGTGAGAGCTTGTGTCTACCAGGCTCTGAAATGCAGGTTCAATTAAGAGGCTGTCTTCTGAAAACCAGGGTAAAAAGCAGGGCAGAAGGACTTTTCTTTCAACTAATCTACAAAGAGAAATTCATACAGGCTTGACCTGGGTGTCATGGGAATTAAGAGAGTGAGAAGAAATTAATGGCATTTCTGAGACTTCACTCAAAAACGATAATGCACCAGGCAGGGAACAGGGTAAGCTCAGCATCTCCCTGTGAGAGAGAGGAAAGCCATTTCTGCCAGGTCTATCCGCAGGCACAAAGCCTCCCATAGACAGTCTGCAGGATGCAAGGATCCTGGGGCTGCCCCCGGAGCAGCTGAAACCATGGGGGCACCAGCCACTTTGCAAGGGGGCTTTGCTCAGTAGCTCTTCCTGAGGAATTGTTTCCAGCCTGTTTTGATTTGGTTCCTTCCCAGCTTTCCTGTGACATGGCAGCAAAATCTGTTTATAGTGAAAACTACCTTCAAAGGACGTTTTCAATGGAAGCTGTAACCATCTCCCTGGGAGAGCCAGGCAGGTTCATTGTTCTGCTGTCATGTTTCCTTTCCTTTGGTTTCTCAAGTCTTTTCTCCCTTGTTTCCCCCCTTGGGAGCAGTGGGGATTTTTCACACACAGCCCCGGTTCAGCAGGAGAGGCTTGTGGCAAGATTAGAGTTTGGGCTCTTTATAAACACTTTTCCCCTCAAAGTGTTCCTTTCTTTGACTTAACTGGATGTACCCCATCTCACTTACAGGTTTGGGCAGAAAGACCCTTCTGTCCTACTGCTGCACCCCCGTAGCACTGTTCTGCATGCCATGAGTAGGTCAGGCATGAGTTTCTAATAGAAGAAGCAAGGCAGGTCCCAACTGTACACACATTGCTCCTTCTACAGCACAAAGCTGCTGGTGAGGACAGTCCATCCTTCCCTTTTGCCTTGGTCACACCAGCCCAAGACAGAACCATTTGCATTTTGGATCAGAAGGAGAGCGAAGCATTGGGCTGCAGGGAAGGGCAGTGATGGTGGCCTCAACTCTGCACTCAGCCTTCCTCACACCAACTGATCACATCTCCACAGAGGTGACCTGGAGGTGGGAAAAACGTCTCTCTCCCAAACACAAATGGCTTTATGCTTCCCTCTTCTTCCTCCCTGTCCTACTGCAGCTCCTGTGTGCCCAGCCCCTGCCCTCCTTACCCGCTCCCCTCCTCACTCTGCCTGGCTGTATGGAAAGTTGTTGCCAAACCACTGTCCTAAACGTTTGATTACACTTCTCAGTGAACTTGATACAAGAGATATGAAGTAGTAATTTGGGTAGGGAGCCCAGAAGGAAAAGCCTCCATCTTAGGAATTCCTGGCTTTGGATGGGACAGAAACCATCGCTAAACCCAGAGAGCATTCACCTCCACAGACTCATATGTTATCTTTCAAAGTCTAACGACCTGACCAGATCTTCCAGCTTTATGAATACAAACTGATGTAGTCCTAGATAACAGGGATACATCAGGAACTCAGAGGGAAACAAGCTTGATTCTAACAAAGAAAAAAGGACTCTCCTATGTAGAAGACAAAAAAAACCCAAACAGTACAAATCTCTAGTCAGATTTTCAAAGAAGCTTCTGCCATGCATGCTCAAGCAGATCATCCATGTCCTCCAAGCCAACCCCCACCACCTGCACACACAGGCAGAGCTTCTGAGCAGGTAAGTCCTATCAGCACAGGACAGGTATCAGACCCACAGCAAAGCTACCAGCACCTTGCAGCCACGCGCGTGAGTGACTGTGTGCTCAGCTGGAAAGTGTTATTTGAGTGGAGCCTCTGTAAAGAAATGACACGAGCAGAAAGTAGCAGCTGGGGTACACTACAGCAATAGACTCATACCATCAAACTTTTACAACAGCCATTGGAAATGAGTGGCCGAGCAGAAAACAGCCTGGTGATGTACTTGGAACGTAATGTTCCCGTGGCTGTATCCCATCAAAGCTAAGCTGGAAAATAAGCAGTGTCTGACTGTGGAGATCCAGACAGCAGGAAACTCTCCCAACCATTGCTACTTGTCCACCACACAAGTAGGCTGCTGGCCAGGCACCTCTTCTTTCTTGCCTTTCACCACTGTTACTACAAGCTAATACAACCCAAATACACCGGGCAGTAGTTTATGGCCACTCTTGTGGGCGCACTCTCATTTTACAGCCAAAGTGAGTTTGGGAAGACTGGTCATCTTCATCAAGGAAGGGCAGTTAGGGGAATAAACGTGCTGTCAGAAGAGTTCAGGTGAGATAGCTACAGCATTTTAAATTCACCCCCCCTTTTTATTTTGCAGTCCTTTCTTTGAGCAGATAAGCCTGATGGTTTCATGGTTGCTACTTAGAAATACACAGGCATGTCTGACTGGAGCCATCTGCTTTCAGACTGGGGAGGACAGCCTGGCTTCTGGCCATATTTGGATGTTTCTTTGCAACCATATGGAAGAAAAACAGTTTTGAACTGGAAATCTCAACGTGAGTCAAGTGGCTGCAGAGGTCCCCAACGCTGGGTGAGGAGCTGAGCGACCACCCTGGGCTGAGCTATGCTGCTGCATGGGTTGGGCAGCAGCTATGCCTGTGGGGATGGGGAAAACCAGGAACAGACTCGGATGAGGCTGTGGGCACTGGTGCTAAACTGGGCGTACATAGCATTTTGGGAACACTCTGAAAGGAGGAGGTGAACAGCAGGCTAATATGATCTGCAGGGCTGCGGCACCAGGTGGCAGAGCACGTGGGGCTGAGACGGGGTTGGTGGCAAGGGTAGAAGTGGGTAAACAGTTCAAACCTACATACATTCAAAATCTCTCTCACTGTAGCTGCGTCTTTGCTTCTCCAGATTGCTTGATGCTGACTTGCTTATCAGGTCCCCAAATCTCTCGATTGACAAAGTCTTATCCAAGTCCTCATCGTCCTCGGCACCAGGAGAAGCTTTCTCTGTGCGATCTCTGCCCTGCACAGAAATCGCCAGACAAGAATGAAACACTGCAGACCCCTACAGCCCTCCGGGTCCTCCCGCCCTGCAAACAGTGCTGGGCTTGCTCAGGAGCAGCAGGCTCCACACAAACAGGGCTGGGACAGAGTCTCTCAGAGGACCACAGCTCTGCTCAAAACCAAGAGCCAACAGATCAGCAAAGCTCCAAGCCACAATCTGCAGAGATACCTTATCTGTCCTCCACACCTCCCTGGAGTGGCAGGACTATGCCTGTGCCTGCCTTTCCTACCAGCAGAGATGTGTGGCTTTTACTTAGCTGGAATTTCTCTCTCCTCACATCAAACCGCTGCCCTCTGGCCTTCCATTTGCCCAGTCTGCCATCCCTCCTCACCTTAGACCTCCTCTGTATTTCCCCGTGGGAAACAGCATCCCTACTCTGCTGAGCTGCCCTTGGGTTGGTGACCACTCTGTGCCTTCCCACCTCCCCTCCGCACCCCTAGGGCCCCCTCTTCCTCTTTGTCATGCCTTCTTCAGGCTTTTCCTGCCCATTTGCCTCCTGTTTCAGGCTATGGGCACTTCTCTGCCTTTTCCCGGTGAAGATGCTCCAAGAAGAGCATCGCCAGGTGACTCCTGTTCTTTCTGCCTCCCAAGCAGCTGCAGCTGGTAATGTTTCTCCTCAATAGCTGAAATGCCAGCGTGGAGCTGTTGTGGACTCCCGTGTTTCCATGGAAACGGGAGGAGGCCCAGCCGTGACAAATCTGTCTGTGCTGGGCGGAAAGAGGGAGCAAGAAAGGCGGCTTTAGCCGAGTTGTGCCTCTGCCCGCATCCCCCAGCTGTTCCCAGCTGTGTCCCAGCAAAGCCGCTGGAGCTCCCACCCTGCCAGGTTGGGTGCTGGGAGAGCGGCTTTGTACGTGTGGGTCAGACTGCTTCTCCTCTCACCTCGGTGCCCCGAGCCCAGCCTAAATGGGCAGAGTCTAATTGGAAGCTGCCCAGCTCCTCCTGTCACTTGCCTGCTCCACCCATGGCGTACAAAGGCACAGGGACCACGCAGAGCAACCTCTGGCCTTTTCTGGACCACAGCCTGTGTTCTGCATGGAGAGTGGATGTGAGCTGGTGGGCAGCCTTCGTGCAGACCTATCCCTGGTGAATGGAGGCTGCCAGCACACGGGTCCTGCACTCAGCCTGGCAGGAGCACGGTCCCCGGGGAAGAGACGGCCCCACTCCTGCTGGATTTCCACCTCACCTGCTGCAGGTCGATGAAGACATCTCCTACGGGAGGGGACTCTCCAGCTGCCATTTTGGTTCAGGACCTAAGGGCCTGGGAAAAATATCAACCCTTCTCTTTCACCGGCAGGCACCCAGCAAACCTGGAGAGTGGCATAACCTGTGGAGAGAGGGCAGGACAAGGGAATGTCGTAGGAGACTCCTGGCCGCTGCCCTCAACCCCCCTTGGCTCCTAACCCAGAGAGGTCACCTCACTGGCCCTTGGGGAACTTCCCTGGCATCACCAGTCCAAGCCTGTCCCCCGGCACATCACAGCCAGGGGGTGAGAATGGCCCAGCCCACGCTGCTTTGTGCCCTGCTCCAACAGCTCACGGGCAGGTGGGACCCTGTCCTCCTCCAAACAACCTCCTGCATGGAGGGTGCAGGGGCCAACTGAGACAGCAGCTACACATAGCTCCTGCACGGGCTGTGTGAGGGAAGGAAAGGCTTCCTGCTCAGCCACCTCTCCACCAGCACATCTGTGTGATGTGACTGACCACCGGGGAAGGGGAAAGCTGGAGAGGTCGGGTGCTGGGAGGGCATGCCAGGAGCAGGCAGCAGAGTGGCCTTGTGCCACCAAGCTTTAATTGGGCAGATCCCATAATGGCCAGAAGGAACCTCAGAGAGATCTGTGCAGGCCAGAGAGATGGTACAAGGACAAACAGTTCAGCAATCAAACACCACACATGAGACAAGAGACATTACACAGGGAAAGAGGCCAACCTTCAGACTGCAGACCTGTCTGCACCAGCGTGGCTGAGGGACGCAGAAGACCCAGGGGCAGCCCGAGGGGTGCTCTGCTCAATACAAAACTGCAGGTGAACAAGGCAGCGAGGTGTCACGGTTGACAAGGAGTGGGATGAAGACTAACACAGAAACAGCTGTAGTCATATCATCTACAGCAACAGTGCGGGCTGAGCTCAGCATGGGCTGCAACCGAGGAAGCGTTGGAGATGGCACAGAGGCTGGCACTGAGAAGACACCGACCTCCAAGAACTCTTCTGACCTCATGAGGAGAAGGAGAGACGATGTAAGCACATGCACAGTGCTTTGGATGCAGGGATAAGCAAAGTGTTCTCATCTCACAGGACAAGGAGAGGGACATTCGTTAAAACTGCAAGGGTAGAATATGAATGAATTCAAAAGGGGCAAAAGAAAACATTTTGTCAGTGATGTCATCGAGGAGGAAAAACCTGCAAAGTCAGAGGATGGCTTGGCCATCTCTCTGGGTAACAAGCTCTCATATCTATGACAAATAAAATTAAGAAGAGTTAAACCCATCTTTCAGAAGAAGCTATTCTCAGGTAAGACAGCTTTGGAAGAAGTATTGTAGGTTATATCCCAGTGATCTGCTGAGGAATCTCTCACTATCTCATCTGAAGCACCTCGCACGGGCCACTGCTCATGACAGGCCACTAAAACACCAAAGGAGTTGGTCTAAAGGTGACACCAGTAAGGCCACTTCACCATCCCTCCTCCTATCTTTGAAGATCTCCAGAAGGTGCTACTGCAGTCTCCACTTACTCTGCCTACCTGAAGACCTTATTTGAACACAAAAATATAGCTTATTCAGACCAAAAATCCCAGGGCCATCTGTAAGGCAAGTTTCTAAGTAGCTAATCTGACCACTGATGAAGCATGCTCCCTTGGTCTATGCTCCTAACGACCAGGAACAAGGCAAAACTTAACGGAAGAAACCCCTCAAACATACCTCATTGGACTCTACAGTAATTGAATCCCTGGATGAGATCTGAACAGCTCAAGAGAAATATGCTGCCAAGACAGACATCTAAAAGGCAAATGCAGAGTCCAGCCCATAAGGAACAGGACAGAAGAGAATGAAAATACCCAAACCACTCTGTAGATCTTAAGCTGTAATATTCAACTTCACACTTGGTTTTCCAAGAAAGGGAGCAAAAGTGTTCTGAGAGAGAAAGCAGAAAAAAGGAGAAAGGTCTGGAAATCATCTGTAAGCAGAGACTGAACTGCTTTTTAGAAGGAGACACGATAGAGAGAAGGGTAATACATGGCTTTTATTTCCTTTCACATTTAACTCAGGAAGCGGGTATCATTCCATGAAAGCAAACAGCAGCACATTTGAAACTGAAGCCAGGGAATGCTTTATTCCAGCGGGAAGAGCTGGTGGGGGAACCAGGCTCTGCAGTCCTGCAGGGCCACGGCATCAGGATTGTTAGAGAAAGGATTGGGTATTGGTAAGGGACACAACATCCACAGCCACAGGCTGCTTGCAAACACTGCCTGCAAACACTGCTGCTTCAGGGAATGAAATGATGATGGGGCTTTGGACGGCAGCTCCTATAGTGGCAGAATTCCTTAAAAACCAGCAAAACGGTAAAGGTAATTTAACCAAACAATGCTAATGCTCAGCTCCACCTCTGTGCCACTCCCACGCCTTGTGGGGCCTCCAAGGGAAACTGCAAACTCTCAGCAGTGTTGTGAAACAATGTGCTTTGTTTCAGGTTGGACTGGAGGTAGGCAGAGGCTCACAGGGGCATTTGTGCTCTGGGCAAGAGGAAACCCACGGCTGGGAGAACGGCTGGATGCAAAGAACTCATGAGGCCATGGTCTAATGGTTAGGAATATGATGGGATAAAGGTTGGACTTGATGACCCTGGAGGTCCCTTCCAACCATAATGAATTCTATGATTCTATAACTCTGCTGGCTCCAGCTCTGCAAGATGTCACACTGAGTTTAAAACTACAGCCTGACTGCCTACATGAAGTTAAAAGGAGGGAAAGTCCAGCACTTAGTGTTTCTTTACTCCTTGCTAAAAGCAAGACAGTTGTGATAGCAGTAAAGTAAGAGAGCCCTTGGGACTTGCTTTGAAATTCCAGAGGGACTGCGAGGTGCCCATGGGGTTTCTGTGGATCCCTGTGAAAATGGGAAGCCACACATGGGCACCCTGAGCTGGCAGGGCTCTGTGAGCCAGTGGGGAGAAGGGAGAGCCCAGGGCACTGGTGCTCCCTTTCGGTGCATCCATTGACGGTTGGCCACTAGAGGCCACTTGCCCCTTACGCTGTGCAACCTCTGGGAGAAAGGCTGCATGGACACCTACTCGGATCTGGCCTGACTTTTCCATTACCCACGACAGATGGAGTTCAGGGAAGACAACAAAAAATTGCCAGTAGGCCAGAGAGATTGATTTATAAGGAAAGGTTAGGAGCTAATTTTGTCAGCGCAATATGGGATGACTAAGATGGGGAGGGGACAAGCCAGCACTCTGGAAAGATCTCAAGGGTGTAAAACACGACTAAAGATTTTTTTTTTCAGGCGGCTTTCGACAAAGAGACTTAGAAATGGGTTAAAATTTAAAAGAGAAGCTTAAAATTAATGTCAGGGAGAATTCTGCTAATGAGCATCAAGCTGAAAGACCCAGGCTGCTGGCATCACTGCCCGGGCTGCCATAAGAAGAACACCAGGGAAAAGGGGAAAGAAAAAAAACCAAACCAGTAGATAAATCTGAATGAATGATACCTTCATCCTACTGTAAGTCCTGGTTGTTGGCAGTACGTGATTCAGCATTCCTGCTAGAAGTAATTTTCAGTAATAGAAGCGTCATGCCACTAGGCCAGATTGGAAGGGAGGCCAGAAAAATCCACAGCCTGCCAACCTGTGCGCACTCACACCTCCCTGCTCTCTCCACAGGCACATCAGGAAGCAGAACTGGCACCACCTAAATCACTGTGCCTCAAACCAACCTTCTAAGCTAAACGAATGCTGAAGGAAAGTGAGCAGGCATGTCCCTGCCGTGCTGGCAGCTACAGCATCTCCCACATGTTGCTTATAGGGATTCCCCAGACCCACCCCAAAGGCTGCTTCACAGTGCCAGGGCAGCAGCTTTCTTCTTTCGCTGAGAAAAACGCATCTGGCACATCAGAGGTGAGCAGCTCACACAGCCCCTTTGCAATAAAGGTGAGCTGGGAGGGCTACAGCAGGCTGCCCCAGCTCCGTGGGCAAGGGGCTGAATGGATATGGCCATCAGGCCACACATCCATCTCCTCAGCTCTTGCCTAATCCCCTGGCCATCAGGCTGGGAATAATTTAGCCATGAAATGTCTAGACACGGAGTGGATGTTAAGATAGGGATAAAGCCACAGGGGCAAAGCTGGTTTGGAGATGGAGGAGGAGAAAAGACTCTGGCTGGTAGACACAGACAGTGAGAGCTCAAAAAGGAGAAGGATTAGAGGCCTGGGAAGGTTTTCCTGGGAGACATAGTGATGAGCCTGTCCATGGAGAGAGGAGCAGGAGGGGTGCTGCTGCGTACACCGAAGCAGTCGGGTGCTGCTGTGACAGTCACAGCCCCAACACTGAATGAAACAGGAGTGGGCTGCACAGCCCCTACCTCCCCCCCACCATGGCAGAGGGATGGGGACACACACCAGAATGAGATGCAACACGTAAGACAGTAAACACACAAAGTTTCCAGGCATGGAGGGTTCAACCTGTGGATCTCTACCACATGGCTATGCTGGAAGTAAGAATACTGATATATTTTATAATGCTTAAATATTCCCACGAATCCTACACTCTACTGAGCTATCCTGGATAAACCACCACAGCCATTGGCTTCTGGAGCACCTGCTCCCTTCCCTGACGCTCCTTTCACAGAGGTACCACACGGGACAGAGCCGACAGACACACACACAGACACAGGGGCACAGAACCCTCTCCAGAATGAGGTACCGGCACCAGGCAGTGATCACCGGACCCGGAGCCGGCTCTGACAGACACACGCACAGCCGGGGCACTGAAGGGACACAGGCAGGGGCTGGGCACGCACTGACCACGCACCGTGCCGAGCAACCCCCGCGGAGCGGTGCGGGGGACCACAACGCGCCGTGCAGCATCCCGCACCGGGCACCGCACTGCGCGCTGTGCTGTGCTGTGCCCCGCACCGTGCCGTGCCCTGCCCCATGCCATACCTCGACCCGCACCGTGCCGTGCCGTGCCCCATGCCATTCATCGCCTCGCCCCGCACCGTGCCGTGCCCCATGCCATTC
>VZRW01012494.1:31386-58183 GCA_013398125.1 Aegotheles bennettii | reverse complement strand
GGGCCGCGGTCACCTCGGCCTCCCCCTGCCTGCAGATGGCGGCGGCGGAGACGCTGGTGCGCGGCCTGGCGCGGTTGCTGCAGGACGCGGGTGAGTGCCGGGCCGGGCCGGGCGGGAGCGAAGGCCGCGGTGTGCGAGCAGCAGCGCTCACGGCCCGGCCCGTCCCTCCCCTTCCCGCAGGGGACCTGGTCCTGGACGGCTCCAGCACGCTGACGCTGCTCACGCCCACCCTGCAGCACCTCACCCAGGTCTTCGAGCAGCACCTGGGCTCCCGCAACCAGAACCGCGGCTTCGTGGCGCTGCCCTCGCACCCCGCCGAGACCGCCGCCATCCTCCAGGCGCAGTTCCTCTTCGATGTCCTGCAGAAGACTCACTCCCTGAAGGTCCGTACCCGCCCTGCTCGGGGCTGTGGCCTCCCCGGGTGCTGCCCGGGAGTCACGGTTCAGTGTGACAACGTGTGGCTGCTTCGCCTGGGATGCAGAACTCAGCAGAACGTGCAACTCAGCAGAACGTTTTTCAGCCTTAAAATCAGGGGTTAATTGTGTTCTGACCTCGGTGAGCTGCTGGCACTGTTGGGAAGATGATTATTTCCTGGAATGCTTGAGCAGTTGAGCAGTATGTGGCAGCTGAGCACAGCCCAGTGCTCCCTGAGCGATGGCTGCTCTGCACCAGGCAGCAGAGCTGGGGTGCTGGAGCACAGCAGTTAGGTGTTACACACACCCACTGCTCTGGGACCTCCTGCTTCTCACCTCTGAGTTCTACTTCCTTGGTTGTGGTTGATCTGCCCCACAGCGTGGGACAGTGCTGGTAACATGTCCTCGTTGATTTTAAGGTTGTAATAAAGATAAAAGTACGGAGCTCGGGATTCTCCAGAGGGCTTTTGGAAAGGTGGCACGTGTTACGAGCCTGCACGTGGTTGTGCTTGGCATCGGGGCACTGCTAGGAGGGGAGCAGAGCTGAGATGAGCCTGGAAGGGGCATTGGCAGCTGTCCATGGGTTCTGCAGTAGTGCTCAGGAGGTGTGTGGCTGAGCACCACAGCCTTTTAAAGAGGGGTTTCCCCTTTGAGACAGATTGGAGAGATTATCTGAATGTGGTTGGGATGGTTTTGTAGCAGCATGCTGAGGGGTGAGGTGGGAGTGAAGCCCAGAGCCCGTGGAGAAGCATGGCAGGAGGAGGTGGGGAGGGATGCTGGAGTCAGGAGGATGCTGTGGCCAGTGCTTGTGTTCACCAAGGAATGGGCTCTTTCTGTAACAAGGCTGTAAAGAAGGGGAAGCTGCCCACTGTGGTGTGGTAACTGATTTGCCTGGAGAAACTAGTAACTTACATCATCCTGATCAGATTCTTAAGACAATGGAGGGAGAGGAGATGGTCAGGACGCAGAGCAAGGATGGCATCTGAGATAATCTTTGCTAAAGCTGATCATCAGAGCTTCCCAGTGACAGCTTCTCTTACAAGTAGTCCTGTTCAATACCCCACAATAGTGCTGGCAGGCAGTGGGCAGTGATTCATCGCCTCCAGGGCTCCGACTGTGGAAGCTGTAGTGGTGAGGAGGCCTTGGGCTGTCAGTTCTGCACCTGATGAGTCACTTCTGCGTGAAGGTGGATGTAGCTGGCAGAGATGGTCTCTCCAGTCGTATCCTGGTGTCCTCAGTGGAAGCCTTAACTGCTTCATTACTCACTTTGCCTGAAATATGGTTTGTACACTGGCTGTAGCAAGGACAAGGAGCTGGATTGAATAAGCTGCTCTGTGGGACATGAACACAGCCTGACTACCCTGTGGTGACAGAGCCCGTGGCTGCATTACAGAATGCAGAGAGAAGGTTTGCAGGTACCTCAGGCTAATGCTAGCAGTGTCTTGGAGACCAGCTCTGTTTCCATTGTATCTGCTGGTGATTTGCCTTATTTGGCCTGTTCTAGTGAAATGCACACGCTCACCTCCCACCAGTGTGCTGGTTCAGCTCAGCTGCTCCATAAACACAGCTCCAGCAGTTGGATTTGTCTTTGTTTAATAGATTTGTTAGTGGTGGCTGATGAGGAATCTAGATGTCTGACCTCCCTGTGGTTCTGAAAGTGGTGAAGCCACCTGGGCAGGGGAGAAGAAAAGGGGCTCTGTGGTCTGTGCTAGCTAACGTGCTTTTCTCTTTGACCTCTACTGAGCTATGGGGCCAGGAGACAGTGCCAATACCAGAAATGGGAGAGAGCTTGTTAGTGAACACCCAAGCTGGAGGGGGGCTGCTCCAGGTGCTGCAGGCAATGCATTGGGAGAGTGGTAGTTCAGCACAAATGGAGCTTGACGTGAGACTTCTTTTCTGATTTCTCCAGCTCGTTCATGTTCCAAACTGTGTTTTGCAATCTGCTGTGAAGATCTTCCCTTTCAAGTCCCTTCGGCATCTAGAAGTAAGTACTGGAGACAGAACTGGCTTGAAGTCTTTGCTGTTTGGCTTTTCTTGACTTAGGTTTGTGGTTGCAGAATGCCTCTACTCCTAAAAACTGGGCAGCCTTTCGTGGCTTCCCTAGAAGGCTAAGTCTGAACTGCAACATTTGCTTGGGGTGAAGCCTGGGTATGAGCAAAGGCTGGAGTGTTAGGGAGGGAGGCTCCAGCAGGGAAATGGGAGATCCCTTGCAGAGATGGGCCTGGGATGGAAGCTGCTCTGCTGTGACACTTTGATGTATCTTGTTCTTTGTCATCACTGCCACAGTTGAGGTCTGTCCCTCCACACTGCCTCCGGGGACTGCGATTTGTCTACTCCCAGCTGGAATCTCTAACCTGCTGCAAATGTATCAGTACACTGGAGGTGAGTGTCTCTACACAGCTTGTGGGGGAAAGTGCAGCAGAAAGGCTGTCTGGATCCCTTCACCCAGCGAAGATGTAGGAGACAGCATTAACCATCTTGTCAAGTCTACATGTATACAGCTTTTTCTCCTTTCCCTGTTCTGGGGTGCTACTCCTGGCTCAAATAGTGTTGCAGTATTCCCTGGGTGCATACACGTGTGCTCTGTAGTCTTTTTAGCTGCTTGAGAATATCTGGCTCCACCCAACTTTGGTATCAGCTAGATGTGACCATTCTGCATGTCTGGCTGTTTCTGTTTCAGGCCTGCAGCTGATCAAGGTTTGTACCTCAGCAGCCTGAAATCAGAGCTGGCTGGCAGAGGGAATGCGGTGCCCCTGTATCTTAACCTGCACTGGCACCCACCAGGTTTCTGAGACAAAGACAAACTCCAGCCACGGAGACCTGAGTAGCATGGGCTGTGCTAGCCATGGGGCTCTGGGCTTCTCTCTGTGGCACAGAAGCAGCTGTCTGCTGGGAACAGGGGCTGCTGGTGGGGAATGCTTTGAGAGGTTCTTTGTCTGCCAGAGCACAGGGTGTTTGGCCACGGCGTGTATCTCTTACTTCTGCTTTGAGGGAGGTCTGAAAAACGTTTTGTTGGCATGAATCTTACAGCTTGTAGGCTCTGAACATTAAGTTAGCTTTTAACTATTGCCACTTGACTGTGGGAAGCAAAAGCATCTTTTATTCTTTCTAAATATCCAGCTGTGGAATTCCCACTACCTTGAAATACTTGAATTAGTGACAGAAGTCATTGCCACTCTAGGCAAGGCAGGGTCTGTGAAGCACAGTGTGCCAGCCTTGTTCTAGACTAGCTGTTCTCCTGTGTTCATCTGCTGTTACTGTAACAACTAGTGCTCCCCAAGGAATGGCTCCTCACTTCTCCCTAGGAAATCATTTCAGCGTGCGGTGGAGATCTGAGCTGTGCTCTCCCATGGTTGGAACTGCAGACTGTGAACTTCAGCTATAACTCCATCACTGCCTTGGATGACTCACTGGTGAGTGGGGCATCCTTCCTGCGTGACTGAGGGGAAGAGAGGAGATGATGACAGCCAAGGACCAGGCACTCCTTTACTGATGCTGCTAGGTCTGGGCAGAAGGGAGTGGGCAGTGTTAGTTTTGCTGGCCTCTCCCAGCAGGACAGGATTTGCATGCTACAATGGAGACATCTGTGGGATCTGATCTAGTATCTTTTTGTCCTTCAGCAATTGCTGAATGCTCTGAGAGTCTTGGATTTGAGTCACAACAAGATCCAGGACTGTGAACACTATTTAACGGTGAGTATCTTGGGCTGAGCACCAGAGTCCCCTTGTATGGAGAGGACGCTGCTAAAGTGCTGTAATCATTGATTATGTGCTTGCTAGGTGAAGTATAGCAAAAGGAATTGGAGACATGGCTTGGCAGGCATGTGATTTAGAGCTAGGACTTGCAGCCTTCAAACTGTTGTCCTACATGTGCCACTGAGGCAGAGAAGGCAGCGTTCCTCACCCACTTCCTGACAGGGAAGCTAGCTTATATGTCACTGTGTGTCACTTGGCACTCCAGTGGGGCTGCGTGATAAATGCAGTGACACACACAGTGGTGTGTGCACTCCACTGGGGCCAAGACTTTGCTGTGCATCTGTGCAGCGGGTAGGAATTAAGTAGGCAGGCTGTGGAGACTTGATGTTTGGTTTGTTCAGACTGCCGGTAGCATTTTCTTCTCGCTCTCACAGATCTCCTGCCAGTTACTTTAGAAAGGTGGTTGTCCACTGCAGTGACATGTGTGTCTCTGGGGCATGGCAATGAAATCCATGCTCTGCTGGGCTAGATTTTGTTCTTTGAAGAGAAACTATGAAACAGCTTTTCATGGAGTTGGTGGGGCTCGCAATGTATCATTCGCCATCACCTTTGCAAGGGGAAGAAAGGTCTTCTTTTGGTGGTTCAGTCCTTTTGCTGAGATGGGGAGCCCAGTCCCTTCCTGTGCTCCCTTAAAGTTGATGAGGAAGGAGAAAGCTGCTCCTAGCAAATTTTGTCAGGATGTTAGATCATGCTGAGTGCCCCTAGACAAACCACTCCAAATGTGAACATCAAAGTCTTGCTGCAGAAATAGTCTGAAGAAACTCATTTGTTGGTTGACCTTGGTGGGGTAGAAAAAATGATGGGGGCTAGTGCCCTGTCTTGAATTCAGGGGCAGGCTTTGAGCTAAGGTCCCAATTAATCCGGTGCTGCTCTTCTCTCTGAACAGACCCTTACAGAACTAGAGTACCTCAATCTGGCTTATAACTTCCTGTCCAAGGTACCAAACCTGGGCATCTTCAGCCGATCCAAGCTGGTGACTCTGATCCTGCGCAACAATGAGCTTGACAGCATTAATGGTGAGCCCACGAGGGAGGAGCATTTCTGAGCTTGAGGCCTTTCTTCCTTCCTTGAGGAGGAACAGAATTTGAAATCTTGGGCACAGCTGTTTTTACTAGGGTTCAGTTTTGGGAGCAAGGAATAGGTGGGAGGTTCTTAAGTTACATCTTCTAGCATGCTGATGGCTTCTTGCTTTGTTTGCAGGGGTTGAACAGCTACTGAATCTGCGGCATCTGGATGTGGCCTATAATCTGCTGCTGGAACATTCCCAGTTGACACCATTGTCCACTCTGCACTATGTTAAAAAAGTAAGCACAGAGCTTATGGATTGATAGATTACAGTTGTCGTGGTTGGGACTGCAAGTTGGAGACCGCATGGTAAGAAGAGAGTTTTAAAAGATCAATCCAACTCCTGAGCATTTTAATGTGGGAAGCTGATGGAGGAGCCTTAGAGAGATGGCTGTATTGCAGCCTTCATTTTCAGTGACCCCTGCTCAAGCTAGCCTTTTGCCATATATAATCCCCTTGATCCCATCCTACCTCCTTGCTTCCCCTTTCCGATTTTAACACTGTCAAGTTCAGTAAAGATCCTCCCCTAATCCCGTTGTGGATTTGTGTGTTCAGAGAAGTCTGAAGGAGGGTAACTGCAGTCACCACAGTCCTTGTGAGGGAAGATGACCTGCAAAGGACTCTCAACACTCTTCTCTTAGCACTTCTCAGAGTCAGTACTGGAAAAGCCCCTAATGATTTAGGGGTCTGAGTAGAAAGTATTTTAATTTCCTTCTCTATTTGCTGAACACGTTTCAGGAGGCGATGTAAAACCTTAGTCCTCTCCTGGCTTGATCACCGTTCTACTGCAAGGATATTTTCTGAGGCAAGCCTGGAGCCTGCAAGTAGGTTAGGTCAGAGTATAGAGTATTGATTCTAATAACAATTTCTCTATTTCCCACACACAGCTGCATTTAGAGGGAAACCCATTATGGTTCCATCAAAACCACCGATCTGCAACCCTTGTACATCTCTCTCCCAGGGCAGCCTCCTCCAATGTGAGTATTAGCCACAAGCCTTCTGCCCCTGCTGTTGAAGGCGTAGGGTATTCTGACATTCAGGAGCAAAAAGGAGAAGGAATTTCATAAACCTGGAAATCTGTTCCAGTGGTGTAACAGTAGTGATTGTTTTCTGGTTTGGTTTTTATTGTTTGGTTTTTTTTCAGGTAGAGTAGCTTATCCTTAAATTTTTATGTGATGTGCTGGCCAGGGCAGACAGTTGAATGCTGATCTCAGGTTTGCAGTCTTCACTGTCTCCTTCATCAGTTTTGCTCACTGATGGTCCCAAAACTTTACTCTTTTCCTGCTAGATAGTGACTATGCAGCTGGACTTGGCAAAGAGGGAACTCGCTGTCTTGGCCCACCTCGCTTAATTACATAGTCCTTTGCCAGCCATGGCCACCTCTTTGTTTCTCCCCATCACTCTGCTCTCAGCTAAGTATTGTCACTGTTTCCATTGCACTCTGGTGCTTAGGTCAGTTCTTCATAGTCTGTTTTTAAAATAAAGAAGCCAGCAAAGACAGCATTCTGGCAATTAAGCAAAGTAAACTTGCTTGCTAGGGATCAGAGGTGTTCCAGGGTCTGCCCTTCATATTGATGGCAAATGTCTGGATTCATTGTCTTCAAACTGCATCTTGGAATGAGCTTTCACCAAGCACAAGTTACTGAAAGCTAGGTAGACTCAGGCTAGAAGTAGGGTACAAGTTTGAGGTGAAAGTGAGTACTTCTCAAAACAGTTTGTGATTTGTTGCAGAACAATCTTTGGTATCAGTTCCGTGAACTGTCCTGGATACATTTCTGGAAGTCCTACAGCCTGTAAACAGGAAAATAACAATGGTCCCTTCTGGCCTTGTATGCTGTTAGGTCGGGTAGTGACAACTGAGGGAGTGATGGATAAGCAAGAACAGGGTTATTTCTGGTAGTCTTTGCAGTTTTGTGCCAGGGATCCCAACCCTGGGGTGGCCTAAAGGGGATTATGAGTCAGCAGATGTTGTCCTGTGTAAGTGCCAGCTAAATGGAATCTGACTGCAAACGGATCTCTAATTACAGTTCCTCTTGGATGGGGAGCCACTCTCTTCCTCGGACCTAATGGTAAGAACAATTGCTGTAAACTGATCTCACTGGCTTTGGGAGTGGGAACTCTGACAGGTTTTTGCATTGTTACATGTCCCATTGAATCTGTGTGGGCTGCCTTGACTCTTTGACACAGTTCACTTTGGCTCAGTCCCTGCTGATTCCCAGTAATTGTTGGCACTGGCCAGCGTAACTTATTCTGTCCTATGTAGCCTTGCAGAACTTGGAGCCTTGCCTGTTTCCTCTTCAGGTACTCTGTGGTACTTGACACTTGAATTACATGTCAGCAAAACAAACAGTTACCAGTTTCCCATCTGCTGTTTTTAACAAAGGCATAGACTGAGTTAAATCCGAGTGGTTGTGATAAACAATCCAGTCAACCAGGCAGGATCTGTTGTCACCACTTCAGATGACATGGTGAAAGTTTGGGATGAGGGGCAGGGAAGTTGTCAGCCTGAGCTGTGGCTTGGTTACCTTGTCTCCTCTCTGCACTCAGCAGGCAGTCTTCTATTCTTTTGGCTTTTAGCACCTCCCAAGACTTGTGCAAAGCGTGTCACAGTCCATCCACACTTCTACCTCAGAGAAGACCGCACTGGACCGCAGTGGTCTGGACAGTTCCTGTGCTGCAGACTTCAGCGACAGTCCGTCCCCAGCAGAGACTGTGGCTGTCAAGCTCCCTCGGAAGAAAAGCAAGGTCTGAGACTGAGACAGCTTCTTAAGCATGTAGTTGGCATGCTGAGTGGAGGGGCTGCCTTGGCGTGAGAGCCTCGTGCAGTGGGATGTGGTCTTGTACTGACTGTGTAGCAGTGAGCCTCTGCGCTGCTGTGTGTTCGGAAGGGGCTGGGCTTAGCATTAGTCTTGATATACTGTGACAAATGTTTCATGGTGTGCTTCTGCAGTGTAGCAGCTATGAACCCTTCAGCTTGGCAGAGCCCCTCATCAGATGCTGTTTTGGGTGTTGTAGTGCCTCCCGACTATTCTTATCCTGTTTTTTTTCCAGGGAAAAGTCAAAGTGCGCAGAGCGAGCATTTCGGAGCCCAGTGACACGGAACACGAGCCCCAGGCTTTACCTCTCTCTGCTGGTGAGGCTGGTCCTGTTCCTCAGTAACACAGCAGCTGAACTGCCCACAGCCCGAGGAGTGCTCTGGCATGGTGACTGTTCCCATACTTCCCAAGTTTTCTCTCTGCAGGCCTGGTCCTACAGCATCAGAAGGAGATGAAGCGCTTGGACAGCTTCAGAGATCGCTTTGGTGTTGACTGGCTGCAGTACAAGAGACATCTGGAGGAGCACAACCAAGTACCTGCCATCTGCCGTAGCCATTCTGCAGATGAGATCGCAGGGAGGCCTGCTGCAATGGACTTGCAGAGTGAGAGCTCTGACCCAGAGCAAGAAACACCCCAGGTATCGCAGAAGGAATCCCCTCCTCCTTTGGGTGATACTGAGAAGGAGGAAGAGCCTGAAGTACAGTTGGATGAGCCTGTGGAAGAAGAAGAAGCAGATGAGCTAATGCTGGGGGAGGAAGAAGAGGAGAAGCCAGAAGGTAAACAGGTCCTTTCACTGCTGTGTTTGAGGTGCTTGGGGGGCAAAAGAATATTTGGATCAAAAAAGAGTCCAGCGCAGAGCCACAAAGATGATGAAGGGAGTGGAACATCTCCCTTATGAGGAAAGGCTGAGGGAGCTGGGGCTCTTTAGCTTGGAGAAAAGGAGACTGAGGGGTGACCTCATCCATGGTTACAAATATGTAAAGGGTGAGGGGCAGGACGATGGAGCCAAGCTTTTTTCAGTGATGACCAATGATAGGACAAGGGGCAATGGATGCAAACTGGAGCATAGGAGGTTCCATGTGAATCTCAGGAAGAACTTCTTTCCTGTGAGTGTGCCAGAGCACTGGACCAGGCTGCCCAGAGAGGTTGTGGAGTCTCCTTGGCTGGAGACATTCAAACCCCGCCTGGATGGGTTCCTGTGTGATGGACTCTAGGTGACCCTGCTCTGGCAGGGGGTTGGACTAGATGAACTTTCGAGGTCCCTTCCAACCCCTAGGATTCTGTGATTCTGTGAAATGCAATATTCTGAAGCTTTATAGTGCTGCCCAGTATTGTGGGAATTCCAAGGACTTGGGCTGAAGGCCTGCTGTGTGTGCTGACCTGTACTGTGTCTTGTTTGGCAGTGGACCTTTGCCAACCAGTGCTGGTGAGCCAAATAGAAGGTGAAGGGGACCCCGAGCCAGACTGGATCTTCCTGCGAGTCACAGCTAAGCACGTGATTGAGGTGGAACTGAAAGCTGCCAGAGTCCTTCACAAGCTGGAGCTGAAATGCCTGCAGAAGGTGGAGACCTCAGAGATGAGCTGGAAGAGGATGGTGAGTTACGCCTCTGTGTGAGCCTTTGGCATCTCACGCCCTGTGCAAGCCAGCATTCTGGATTTGGGCTTCTGTCAGAGTCCTGTGCAGGTCTTTCCCTAGCTCCTGCAAAGCCTGATTGATCGAGCTTCTCTTCCACCCAGTGTATTGACAGCATCTGTACTGCCTAGAGTACCGGTGATAACACAGCAGAAGCCAGCACCAATTCTGTTCCAAAGCTGGAGTTGAAAGGACAATGGTTGGACTTGTTCCAGTGAACAGGAATGAGAGACTTCTCAAGAGGAGTCTGAATGAAACAGAGACCTCCTTCCCATCCATTCATTCCTCATGGGGATATCACCTGGCCTTGAAGGACTTTTTGTGGACTGCACTTTTCCTTAGGCAGTGCAGCACTGAGCCTGGTGTGATGTTTAGGAAGCTGCGGGTAGCTCAGTGGATGGGTTTCCATCCACTCTAGGTGCACCCTTTAGCACTACCAGCCCTATTTTGCTTTTGTGGTTCTTTAGAAAGGGAGTTTGGAAATCTCTTTTTCCTCGTGGTAGGATTTTAATATTTAATGTGTGCATGGACACGTTCAGAGGCTTCTCTAATACTGTTTTGCCCAAAACCTCCCACTCATTTTTTTCTTCCTGTCCTTGTACTTCTTGAATATTTGTGGCTTGATATAATTCTGAAGTAGTTTTTGTAGAGATGTTTTGTTTGAAATGCCTTGTTCTGGGCCTTGAAATTACTGTTGTCCTTGGAACTTATAAGCATATTTTTATGTGTTTATGTATTTGTGCCCTATTAACTGGCTCCCAAGTGCTATCAGCTATGGATGGCTACTCAAGTCTTACTAAACAAAGTGCTTGTATGGCCAAATTTCAGCCGGTTGCAAACAGATGTAGTCTGTGTGCTGCGTGCTGTGCCCTCTTTCTACAACTGGTGTTTTCTGTCTCCTCCAGGACCTGGAGCGAGTTTTCCCTGTCCTCACGTTGCACTTCAGCTACATTCGCAAGGACCGGCAGAAACGGAAATACGTGGTGCTGGACGACTGCCCGGAGCAGTGCCTGCAGGTACAGGGGGAAGCCTGGGCAGGGGGGCAGTGTAACTGCAAGACTCTAAATTCTTCCAGCTAGCACAGGACCACTGTTCTGTGTACCGAGAAGGCCAACGGCATCCTGGCCTGTATCAGAAACGGTGTGAGCAGCAGGAGTAGGGAGGTGATGGTGCCCCTGTACTCGGCACTGGTGAGACTGCACCTTGAGTGCTGCGTCCAGTTCTGGGCACCGCAGGATGGGATGGACATTGAGGTGCTGGAGCGAGTCCAGAGAAGGGCAACGAGGCAGGGGAGAGGTCTGGAAAACAAACCTTATGGAGACTGGCTGAGGGAACTGGGGTTATTGAGCCTGGAGAAGAGGAGACTGAGAGGAGACCTTATTGCCCTCTGCAACTACCTAAAGGGAGGTTCTGGTGAGGCTGGTGTTGGTCTCTTCTCCCGAATTGCTGATGACAGGACGAGAGGAAATGACCTCAAGTTCCATCAGGGGAAGTTTAGGTTGGAGATTAGGAAGAAGTTCTTTACTGAGAGGGTGGTTGGGCACTAGAATGGGCTGCCCAGGGAGGTAGTGGAGTCACCATCCTAGGGGTGTTCAAAAAACGGGTTGATGAGGCATTTGAGGCCATGGTCTGTTGGTCTAATGGTTAGGAATATGATGGGATAAAGGTTGGACTTGGTGACCCTGGAGGTCCCTTCCAACCATAATGACTCTATGATTCTATGCTGCGCAGCCCATGTCTGGCTGGAAGGTCAGGATTTCTCCTGCTGCACGAATGACCTGTGGGGGGCCCTGTGAGCATTGCCATGGGCGGTGGAGCTCCTGAAGCATAAAAGGGTGCTCTCAAGGAGAAAACCTTGCAGTTTTCTCCCTCTTGAGGAGAAAAGTTAGTGGTCAGGTTAGCGATCCTTACTTGCATGTGTTCAGCACAGTGTTTCCTGGGTGCTGAGTAATGTGCTGGCTTGTACTTAGTCCTCTGGACAGTGAAGTGTCAGTGCTATGGCAGCCCTGGTCTGCACAGCTCCTGCAGGGACTCTGGTCTCAAATCCAAGTATTTTTCTGGAGGTACTGTTTTTTAAGCAGATTTAAACATGTTGTTACAGAAAAGGCACAAATAGATTGGCACCATTGGGACCACAGCTCCTGGGAGAGCCTGTCACTATGTAGATACAAGGCACAGTCCTGCAGAAACAGGTTCTCTTGGCCTCCTGCAGTGAAGCTCTGTGCCCTTGGCAAGTCTTGCATGGACTGGCTGTTGTACTCTGTTAGCTGAGCAATGGCCCTGTACCCCTTGAACCCTGAAGTGCTGTAATGAGGCATGTGAGGAGACTTGCTGATATCAGAGGCTTGCTAGGATGGTTATAGCTGCCTGCTAGTAGTCTTTTCCCTGTGCTGCTACTTTTAGTGTGTCCTTGAAGTGTTGTCTCCAGCTGTCGAGGAGAATCAGCGAAATCAGGACCAGGGGAAGGGATCCACAAAGTTCCAGTGCCTGAAATGCAAGCAGGAGTTTTCACAGTCCCTGGATCCCTGGCATCAAGGTTCCTATCCTTCAGAGTCTGAAGATGCCAAAATCCTGGAGACCCTAGTTGCCTCAAATCAAGGTAGGATGGAATGCCCAGAAAAAGGATGCTTGCTAATGCCCAGGCAGACTGCTGGAATGGCAGCTGTGATGCAGAGCATGGAATGTATAGAAGAGGGTGATGCCTTGGTTGTACTGGAACAAAAATCTGATGTGAGAGGTACACTCGCTTGGCCCACATGGACTGGGAAGAGCCTGCCTTGTTCACTAGCAGGAATAAGCCACTGTTTTAAAGTTAAGCAAACCTGGTTGTGGGTGATCTGGGAGAACTGGGAAACTGCAGGTGATCCACAGAAATCCAGAGTGTGGGAGAGGCCTTAACGGTCATGTAGTCTCTTGTCCTGTTGAAAACATGGTCAGTTCTGCCTCTGAGACTGATTTCTTCTAAAGGGCTTTTGCTAACGGAGGCTTCTGGAGAATCTGCTCCAGTATTTCAGGCAAAACTTTGGCTGTTAGACATCAGAAAAACAACTGGAACCCCATCCTAAGCCTCCTTGGCTGTGATCTTAAGCCCACTCTTGCTTCCTTTATGGGGAATGATTTATTCCTTTCTTTGTACTCGAGGACCATTGTTCTCCCCCCCCTACTAGTCCTGTCTTCTGTCCTCTAGACTAAATAAGCTCAACTCCCTAGATAATTTGCTTGTCAGTCATATCTCATACAATGCAGTTATTCTTGCTGGTCTCCTTTGTACTCTTTCCCATTTGTCCACATTTTTCTTTGGTGTCTGAAACTAGATGGGGTATTTTGGCTGAGACATGACTAGTGCTGAGTAGGCATCTTCTGATGGCTGAGTTTTTCAAAGCTCAGTTTATATTTGAAGAGGGGAGTGCCCAGCTTAGCTCAGAAGATGCTGCTTGTTTGATGAAGTATCCTGGGATCAAAGTACTGCGGTGAGGGCAGAAGTGCTGTCCTGGCTGCCACACTTTCCTCCACCCCAGGACACTTTCTGCCCCACACCAGGGTAGTGGGAATCCCAAGATCCAGCTGGGAGTCTGCTGTGGTGTGAGTGAAGGGAGCATCCAGAATTAGGGTCAGGAGGGATGAGGACAGCTGGAGAAGGGACGTGGCATGCTTGTGGTTTGGCTGGCTGGAGGGTAAGTCAAGCTGGGGATGGAGATGGCTAAGGAAGGTTGGATTGACTGGTTATGAGCTTGGGTTTCAAAGGCTGTGTGAACACTCATGGACACAAAGTGGAGGAAAGTCATGAGCCAAAGCCCTGATGTAGTTTCAGTTGCAACTACTGCACGCACTGGTCATCGTAGATCTGAGCAGAGCTCTTTCAGGTGGATGTTGGCACTGATCCAGAATTTCTCATTGAGTTGTGAGGTGAGGTGTGTAGGATATGATTCTGACCAGAGTTGCTCAACAAGCTGCTCAAGTCAGGCTATAACTGTTGTCTGCTTTGAAAGGGATGATTTGTGGTTTGCAGAAGGGGGGAAAAAAAGGTAAAATCTTGTTGGGGGAAAAGCTGTTCTGGTTTTTCTTTATCTCTGATAAAATCTTCCACAGATGCTGCAACAGCTGGTGAGCCCATAGTCTGTCCCAGTTGTTCCAGTGACCATGTGGTCATCCTGCCTTCAGAGGTGTGCTCCAGCACGCCTTTACCACCTGGCCCTGACAGCACGAGTGAGGACCTGTCAGACTCTGTGCTGGAGGGAGGCAGCCAGCAGGAGGGCCCAGAGGAAGCACCTGCCCTGGCCAGTGAGAGTGGGAAGTTCTACATCGGGGAGGACAGCTTTGAGGTGGACACCAGCAACAGCACCAGGACCCCAGAGCCAAGTGACGACCACAACGGCACCCTCTATTTCAGCTCCCGCAGTTCAGATGGGGGCTGTGGGAAGAAGGAGCTGAGCCTGAAGAGCCAGTACTTGTCCTTCAGCCACACAGACACTGATGGGGGCAGCTTGGTGGGGAGCTACCGTTACAGTGTTTCTCGCGGGCCCACTCCTTCCCAGCTCTCTTTGAACTCCGAGTCTGAGGAAACATGGAATCTCAGTCCCTGTGAGTACACAGGAGCTGTGCAGGGTTTAGGGGTGTTAATGGGGAAGGGGCATCATCAAGCATGAGCAGCAGTGACCCTGGTTCTTGTGAGCAGAGTTTTTCATTCCCCTCTCTATTCAATTCCCTTTCCTGAAGGTAGGGAAAACTGAGTCAGCTCCTAATCTGAAGTATTGCTCAGACTCTGGAGTAGTAGGGTCTTGTTCTGGGAGCTGCACTGCTCAGTTACAGACACGCTGGGATCCCATGGCAGAAGTGAGCTGCCAGCTGGAGCATTACCTTTGGAGAATAGTGTGCACATTTTCTCCATATGTGTTCTCTGACTGAAGTGCAGCGTGAGGCTGGTGTGTATGTAGGAGGCTCTGGTTAGTGGATCTACAGTTAGCTGTAGTACAATTAACTTCTTTGTGAGCTTCAGATGACAAAGCCTGTCCAAAAAAGATTGCGTGCTGGCTCTGTGAGTGCTGTCATGCAAGACAGCAGCTCCTAGGAGGTCAACACATGCTTTTTATGAAGCACCCTGGATTTCTGATGTAGCAGACTGCCTTTGGTTGGGTATCAGCTTGTGATTTGTAGAATAACCTCCATAGCTCCTTTCCGACTTCAGTTATCTGCTCCAGCCCACCAAGTGACTCTATTGCAACTACAGTCTAGTCCTGATCTTCAAATCCATCAGCTTCTTGATCTATAGAGACCTCCCCCAGCCTTACAAGATTGTTGTGTCTCTGAAGAGGAGTTAATATAGGACCAGTGTTTAGGATTGCCACGTTCAGTCTTGTGTGAGGTGTCAGAAATAAAGCAGTCTCTTGTTTTGCATCAAATCACAAGGCCTCAACTTAAAATTGAGCCCATGAAAAAGTGGCTGCTGAGGAGAACTGACTACACTGAGTGTAGTGTTTGTGGTGGAGAGCAGGCTCTGCTGAGAAGTATCTCTGGGGCAGTATCATGGCCATTGCATAAATTATTTGGTCATACAATTGCACAACAAACCTAATTATGTTCTTAAGCAGTTTTATTAGTGTCTTCCTCCATCCCCTTTAGCCTTACCACAGTCAAAGTCAGAGTTCAAAAATTTGACCTGAGCTGACAGCAGCTGAAATGAGAGATGTCTTTCTGACTTTGTGCAAAGAATTGCTCTCCTGCCAAATCTGGCAGCAAAGCAGTGTCCTCTTGTGACTAAAGAGCTGAGCGTAGGTTGAAGATGGATTAGACCAAAGCTTTGGGTATCTTCAAAAGCAAGTGGTGGAGTGACAAAGTCCCCTCATGTCTCCACATCAAGGCCTCTGGTCTAGAAATCCTTGGCTTTGGCCCATTTTGTTGAGAACAGACTCGATGGAAGCTTTGGTGTGCAGAATGGATGACACTGCTGCCCTGGTGCCAGCCTGCATGCTGGAGCAGGACCTGGCCAGTGGGCAGCGTGTCAGTCCTACCCTTTGCTCTCCTCAGCTGTAAACAGCACCCTGAACGCAAGGGACTTCCGCTCTGTGGATCATCGCCTGAAGCTCTACCTGGATATGGAGGTTTTTGAGGAGAATGCTGAGGAGTTCCAGTGCTTCCTCAAGGTGAGCTCCCACAGCACCACTCCTACAGCTCCGTGGCTGTCCTTGCCACCCTGCACGTTCTGCACTGGGGTGGAACCCCAGAGGGTGCGGGCTGTGAGTGGAGCTGAAGTGTGTTTGAGTTGGTCCTTTCCATGGGTGGGCTGGCAAGGGTCAGGCCAGGGCTGTGACCCACCCTCTCTGTGCTCTAGGTGGTCATGGTGAAGTATGGCCGACAGGGAGAGTTCCTCTCAATCCTGGTTGCCTCTGATCTCAAGATTTATGTGCTGGAAGTCACTGGGGCTATCAGGTGAGGAGAATGGTGGCAAGTGAGACCCTGTGAGTGCTGGGTAGTGCCAGCCTGTGCTAGCTTTAACTTGGAGGTGTGGTGACATGCAAAGGCTCTTCTGGCAAACCCCCCTACTGCAGTCTGATGTGGGAAAGGAGAAGGGGCAGCCTGCTGCAGCTGAGGGCTGTGCTCTGTGATTAGGGGACAACCTGCAGACTGGCTGAAGAAGAATGACTCTCACTACCTGTCTGATATTTCCCATCTGGAAGTGGGACTCTGCCACCAGAGCTTACGAATGGAGTTTGAGAACCCAAAAGCATCCTACAATCTGCTGATCCGGAACCAAAGCTGCTGTGACCAGTTCCTGCAGACCCTGACATGTAAGAGTGGAGCTGTACCGGGGGCGGGGTGGGGAGAGGATTTGGAAGATTTGCTCTTGGACAGCTACCAGGAGAGCTGTAATTGGATTTGTGTGGGAAATTCACTTCTCGCCAGCTCAGAAAAAAGCTAGGGAAGAACCCCGCTGGCATCATAACTTCCAGTGCCTCTCTGTGGACTAGAGAACCATCCTGGGCTGTTAGGTTCTGCCCTTGGGCTTGCAATACAAGACATCTACCTTCTCCCTCTCTTTAGATCTCATGCAAGAGCTGCCTGCTAAGCACAGGAGTAAGGTGAAGGAAATCCCCACTGTGGAAATGAACCCACAACACTGGCTATGGTAAGAACAGCCTCTGGGAGGTTGGGGTTTCGGGTAGATGATGATGTCTGCTTCTGCAGCAGTGGGGGAAGTGTAGTGCTCAAAACAGAGCAGCCCAGGAGGAGGCACTGCTGGAGTGGCAGCCAGGCCTATATTACAGGTTTAAGGCAGCTGGCTCAGGTGCCTGCTGCACAGGTGGTGAGCAGGCAAAGGGGTGCCATGGACTGAGCCAGGCAAGTCCAGCTCTCCTGCAGGAGCCTGAGCAGAATATAATGGAGGGAGGAAAAGGATGAAGCACAGGGCAGCCTCCTCCCTTGCAGGAAGCATTTGGTTCCTAGCTGGCAAAGCCTTAGGCAGAGTAAGAGGAGAGAGAGGGATTTTGCAACATCTGGAAGAGTTGGGTCCCTCCCTTCCCCAAAAAGATGGTGAGCAGTAGGTAGCTCACAGCAAGCCTAGCCTGGAAACAGAGAGCTTCCTTGGTCAGCCCACTGTTCTGTCTCCCCCAGGCCTCTGCTGGACTCCAAGACCACACGTTCTGCAGCTGCAGATGACACTTGTTTCTTCTACCTGCTGGCCTACCTCATCCAAGGTACAGGAGATCTTAGTGGCCAGGTGTCCCACACCTTGTGCTGTCTGCTTACATGCTTGTGTTCTTTAGTGTACAGTCTGTGAGGAAAGAGCTGGGTCATCAGTCTAGCAGTGAGATGGGGCAGGGGCAAGGGTGAGGGCTCTTTTTTCAGTGTTCATATTTGTAGGATAGCAGCATGCCCCTTCCGATATATCAAGTGAGTCTCTTAGCCCTTTTCTGCATGGAAATCCAGGCTGTAGGGAGCAGTTGATCTTGCACACGAGGTTGGGTGACAACTCGGAATGGTTTCTGAGAAGCTGGAGATTATCTAAGGGCTGGATCATTGCCCTGAGCTGAGGGAAAACTGAGGGGTCATACACACAGCTGGTTTGTGTGAGGAGCTGAAAGGCTCCTCTGTTTGGCAAAACAGAAGCAGGTGTCTGGAACTCGAGATGGTAGGATAGGAGCAGCCTGCTGGAGCCCATCAAGTTCTGTTCCAGGGCTTGCTGAGGGCCAAATGTGCTAAACCTGGGATTTGAGTCTTCAGTGAACAATTCCGGTGTCTTCTTAGCTCTGAACATTGAAAAAAAAAAAAAGCAACCTAGCTGCTAATCAGTTCTGACCAATTCGTTACTGCTCTTGCACCCTTGTTTTGCCATTGGCCATAGGGAAGGTATGAGAGAATGAGAATCAGGAGAATCTGTGGGAAATAAGTTTATTGGTGCCCTCAAGCTGAACAAACAGAATGTGGGAAGGAGAAGTTAAAGTGCATTTTTTTTACTCTACAGTTTTCTCATTTTTTATAATATGGTGCCCAACACTGGACACAGTTCCAGCTGAGACCTCGTTGCCAAGCAGAAAGGACTAATTAAACATCCCTTTTCTGATATTTGTACTAATTCCCAAGAGCGAGATGTGACGAGAACAGCAACATGTTGCTGTAGCAGCCTGTGATCCCATGAGCCAATTCTGCTATTGATTCCCTATTTCTGTGCATCTGACTTATTCTCAGGTTCTAGTGCTTTTCATTTGCATCCTCCGAGATCAACTGGATGATATTTATGCTCCCTACAGTTTATCAAAACCACTTCTCTTCCTGCCATACCTATGACGCATCTCAACTTGGTTTTAAACTTTCTGTGTGTGCTCTCTGTTCCAGCCATCAGATATCTGCAGCCAGGCAAATTCAAGCCAAAAAAGGCAGCCATTTAGCTCGAGCTGCTGGCTTTTAACTAAGGACTTGTAAAGTGTTGCTTAAGAGGTCAAAGCACTCAAGTGTCTTCATCACATGAGGACATAGGCTGGACAAGGCTTGGTGGGCAGTGGTCTTTCATATGTATGCTCCTGCAGTGAGCTTGGAGAAGTTGGTCAAGCCCAGCCACGTTTAGCTACCCCTCTTCAGTCAGGAAGCTGGATAAGGCTCTTCACCCAGTTACTGTTGCTGGAAAGGATTTCCCTAGAGGAAAGCAAAGCTGGTTCTGTGGTGACTCAGGCTCTTCAGCAAAGCCTGTCCTATTCCCTCATACCCTTTTAGGGGCATCTGCTTTCCCTGTGACCCTGCTGAGCACCCGAAGCATGCTGTTTCTGCTGGAGGAGAATCACCAGTGGCAGGTGCAACCCTCCTTGGATGCAGACCATGAGACAGAAACTCCTCCTAGGAGTAACGTCCAGTTGAAGGAGAAGCAGCCGATCAGCAGTATCAGCAATGTCATAACCTATCGCCTCTGTCCGTGTGACATCAAGCTGATGCTTTATGATGAGGTAATGGGGCACACAAGGTGCTGGGGGCTGTCATCTCCCATCCTAGCCCAGGGCCTTGCATCACAGAGAGGGGAGCACAGGGTATTGCTGCTGTGCAGAAGTCACGCAGGGACACTTCCACGGCTGGCAGCAGAGAGGAGGCAGGATGTCACTCAGGAACTGGGAGGAGCTAGAGGCTACTCTGGGGGACAGCAGCTCAGGGGTGATCAGTGCCCTTGAGGCTAGGCCCTGCTCATCTGCCCGCCTCTCTTTCCTCCCTCCCAGGTGCTGAAGGTGGAGACCACTTGGCACATCCGCACAGAGTGCCCTGAGCTCCTGGTGGAGCTGGTGGAGTGGATCCGCCAGCCCTGGGAGGAGATGTTCTCCATCGAGCTACGGAAGGCTGTGTACGAGGGACTGGAGTGAGCTTGCTGGCTGTAGGCGGGCAGGACTTGGAGTCAAGAGTGCTGCTGTGCTGGCAATGATGCACAAGTGTCTCCATCTCCCATCAGATCTTGCTGTCCTGTGGCCTCTGCTTTCTACTCTACTCTTGCCCCTGGCCCTTTTTTGGTGAGGAGGAGGGGAGCACACGATGGTCCAGACTGCACAGTCACTCACTTGCACTGGGCTAGCCATGGAAGGAGGAGGTGGAGGGTGTTCCCTGTAACACTGCACAAGCTACACAGAGTTTTAACTTGGCAGTGTCTGCTAGTCTCCTTCAGGGTCATATGGAGTGTCGCTGAAGGAAGAGGGGAGCCAGGCCAGAGCATGTTCAGTGGGACATGCAATAGTACGAGGCAGACATCAGGCCAGAGGCAGTTGTGATGTTTCTAGCAGGTGTATTTGCTGCCTTCCTAGCTGTCTCAGAACAGCTGCTGTTATCTGCTGCTATTTTTTTTCTTTTCTTTATTTTCCTCCCTCTCCCTCTTGTCCACAGCTTCCCTAAAGCTGCCTGCTTCAAACAGGAGCCTGACTGCACAGGGGGATGAGGCATGTTGTACCAGTAACCCCACACAGAGCCCTCACCTGCCTGCCTGGTGGGGCACGGCTCAGTCTGCTGCTGTAGTCTTTTCACTGTCACTGGGGGAGGGAGGAGCTGTGAGGCTCTTAGCACAGCTCTTCCCCCTAGCTTATCACTTAGGGGTCAGGACCCTGGTGGGCACTGGCAGGTACGAATGAGGCTTAGG
The DNA here is from genome assembly GCA_013398125.1 of Aegotheles bennettii. Classification (NCBI taxonomy): domain Eukaryota; kingdom Metazoa; phylum Chordata; class Aves; order Caprimulgiformes; family Aegothelidae; genus Aegotheles; species Aegotheles bennettii. Next base: position 37,904 of record VZRW01012494.1, on the reverse strand, counting down.
CTTTTCTGAGCAGTCCAAAACCAAGAGTCTATTTTAACATGAGTTTTACTATTTTCTATTGTAATAAAAGCTTATATTTATTGAATTGTCACGTTTTCCTTGTTTCATCCTCTTGCACTTCTGTAAGGTCTTGCATACTAGCTTTGCAGCAGCCTCGAGGGTTCCTCAGCATCTCACAGGGTTCAAGCAGTTCTCCCCCTCCTGTTCAGGGTGGGTGCTGATGGACTGCTGGACTAATCTTCTCCACCTGCCTGGCTCCCAGGCAGCAGCCAAAGAACAAGGCCCAAACAGGGTTAGACTGAGCAGGTACTGATTGTGTTGTTCTCCTGTGACAAGTGCCCTCAGGTGAGCATCCTGTGGGCTTTCAGCCCCAGCAAGTTGCCTCCTGGCTGTACAGGCCCTCAGGGTCATGCCTTTCACAGGGGCAGTTGCTGCTGTGGAGGTGGGCTTACCTGCCCCCAGGTTCTTCCCTGTACCACGCTTTACTTTGTTTCAAACTGTTCTGCATGGTTAAATGCAGCTGAAAACCTCCTGCTGCCTGGCCTGGGCTTGCTGTGTCACAGAGTCTCTGTGCCCTGCCCAGCAAAGAGCAAGTGAAGATGCCCTGGGTGGTGTTCCAGGGCAGGTGAAGCTCCCTGTGGGGGTGAGCAGAAATGGACCTGCTACATTAAGGTGCTGCCAGGTGGGATCTGATACCCCAAACGGGGACCTTTATTGTGTCTGCTTTCCCCAGAGCAATGTCTCTGTCTTGCTGTGAGTGTTCAGCTCATCGTTTCAGGGCAAGTTTTCCCACAGCTGAATCCTTAGTGACAAAACCTCTACTTTAGGTCGAGGTGATCTCGATTTCTTTACAGACCTGCTTTTGTCACTCAGGGACCTGGTGCCTGTTTTCTGTGGATACTGAGTATGGCAGCTCTTTGCAACAACCTGCGACATCCAAGCTTTCCACACACCCAAAGTTGGTGTCACTTCCAGAAGCAGTTGAGTTGCAGAAGGCCTGCAGTGGCTGGTGTTTTTATCTAGCTTTCTATAGACTTCATTGACAAGATCTATACAGTCTCCAGGCAGATGTCACAACACATTCTACTTTCTCCCCTCTTCCTAAATGGGAATGTGGCTGTTGCTCTTCATTTCTTTGAAGCCATCTCAGGCCACAAGCAGGGCTGAGCTCAGTGGAAGCATTGCCAGCACCTCGCACTTTGTCTGGGGGAAGGGGTTTGAGAGAGCTGAGCCAGTAAAGACCAGTAAGGGTTTTCTGTCTTCATCTTGCCATTTAAGGAGCTTGTGCAAATTCTGCCTTCATCTTCTACAGCTGCATTTTTCACAAAGCAGGCAGGAAAGGCAAAATTGGAGTTACTGGACCAGCCCATTGATGTCTCTCCTGCATAAGCTGATGCCCTGGGAAAGCCCATCCCTGGAGCTTGCTTTTCCATCCTCACCGAGCTGCACCTCTGCTCTGCCATGCCTGTGTCTCGGTATGTGTTGAGGGGCCTGACAAAGTGTAGACTGCCAGAGCCAAAGGTTTCAGCAGTGTGCCTGTCCATAGCTCTTCTCAAACTCTTCCCAGTTTTCACTGCAGAACTGACTACTCATTGGCTTCTGCTCTTTGCCATGTCTCTGCAGGTCGGTGCCCTCAGCTCAGCACCAGCCTCTTGGTCCCGTTAACAGCTTCCTGCTCTTCTGCATTCCTCTGGCCACTGGTGGGGAAGCTCACCTGCTGCCACAGCCTATCTTCTGCCTCTTCATGGAACATTTGCTTTGTTTTCCCTTAGGGCTCTGTCCTGGTTATTACCAGATTAACCCCTTTGTGGTGACTTTGTGATCACGAACACTGCTGTGGGGGCACTGGGCACAGTGACAGGATTAACTGGTCTCATTGCATCAGCTGGGTGTGTGCAAGGGCTTCCCTCACATGCTTCTCCACTCCAGCACTGACTGATGGCTCTGCAGGAACAGGGGTTGAGCAGGAGAGCCAGGGTTTGTGGAAAGGAGAGCCAGGTTTTGTGGAAAGGTGTGATATCTGTTGAACCAGCTGCAGATGTCTCCTGCCTGTCGTAACCCTGAACAAGCAGTCCCCCAGTTGTACTCTCAGACACTCTTGATTTCCCCCTCTTTCCCCACTCCTTTTCTGGATGCATTTGGCTCTGGTGCTCAGCTGCTAGCATGGAGCAAGGCTGTTCTGAATCTCAGCATTTCCCTGCCTGTATCTGCCTGGAGCAAGCTCCTCTCGAGGTGTGTGTAGCTGGAGGGATGCCCAGGCCTGAGTGCCCACAGGACTCTGGAGGCAGGCTGCAGGCAGCCGTGGGCTCAGACTTCAGGCTGGCCATTGCCATGAGCCTGAAGCTCCTGGTACAGGCGTGTACCAGCCCTGCCTTACTTCATTGTTCAACTCGTCAAGGAAAATGATGCTTCAGTCACAAGTTTGGCTGTTTCAGTGCTTCCTGCTCTGTTTCTGCCCTCTAAAGCAGCACTGCCTCGACCATACAGAGCCTGTGGGTTAGCTGTCACCCCTTGCTGTGTCTGTCTAACTAACAAAGCCTTGTTTCTTATCAAACTGGGTGACTGAAGGGACTGGTCCTTTAACTGAATATCCCTCCAGGGGCCTGGCGAGGTAACAGCAAAGGGCACACATGCCCCTCGGCTCACAAACCTGCCTGGCCAGTTTCATCCCTCCTGTGAGTGCCAACCCTTCTTACCTGGCTTACAGAGCAATGGCCTGGGGCAGTGTGAACCCCTTCCCTTGGGGCTGCCCTCCAGCTGGGCTGGCAGGGGAAGAGCAGCGAGCACAGTCTGGGCTTGACTGCCACGTGAGGTACTGGGGTGCTGGCAGAAGTTGGCACCCAGGAACTGGGGAGGAGACCGTAGCAGGAGGGAGGTGCTGTGCCATGTACCCACCACTGTGCTCCGTGATCAAGCAGGAGGGAAGGGAAGAGGACTTGATTTTGAAGCCATCCCAGCCTTCTCTCAGTCTGTGTTACAGGGGATGGTCATTGCCCTCTGTGCTCCTGCCACAGCCATGCCTCTGCCTGTTATCAGAAGGTTATTAAGGTGGTTGTGGAGCGGTCCTGTATCAGGACAAACCATCCCTAATAGAGCCATCTGCTCCCCATCCCAGTGCCAGACGAGCTGTTTAACCTGGGAAGAGCATGTTTGCTGCCAAGGACTCATGCTGCCCATGGCCCTGCTCAGGGAGGGTGCAGCTCACTCATCCCTTCCTCACCCCCTGCCAAGCACCAGCCGGGCAGGGTCCACACCGCCCTGCAGCAAACAGACCTGGGGCGCCTGGCCTCGCCATCTGCCACCCTGCCATCGTCCCCGGAAGCAGAGGCAGTCACAGCAGGACCCAGCCTGTCCTGCCCTATTGATTAGAGCAGGAACTGAGGCTGCTATCGGGAGCCAGGCTGGGCCCCGCGCCCTCCTGGCACCCTGTGTCTGGCAGCCGGGGCAGGGTCTGGTGCTGGAGTCACTGAGGTCACTCCCGTTGCAGGGCTGTGGTGGAAATGGCCTCAAGTTCTGTCAGGGGAAGTTTAGGTTGGAGATTAGGAAGAAGTTCTTTACTGAGAGGGTGGGTGGGCACTGAAATGGGCTGCCCAGGGAGGTGGTGGAGTCACCGTCCCTGGGGGTGTTCATAAAACAGGTTGATGAGGCACTTGAGGCCATGGTCTGATGGTCCAATGGTTAGGAATATGATGGGATAAAGGTTGGACTTGATGACCCTGGAGGTCCCTTCCAACCATAATGATTCTATGATTCTATGGAGCAGGGGCTGCATGCGGGAGCTCTTGCCGTGTCCTTCCTGAGCTGTAGGGTTTGTCCCAGAAGCAGATGTTCTTATCCCTGTGTTTACAGCCCCCCTGAGGCACATCTCCTCCATCACCGGCTCCTCTCGCTCTCACCGGGCCATGCCCTGCCTTGTCCACACACTTGCTCCAGCTCTGGGCTCTGCCCCACAAGCTTAGCGGTTTGGGGATGGTCCTGTTCTCTGTGGTTGGTGACAACGCTCCTGTTTCCTCTGCAAAGTTGATCTCTGAGCCAGACCCCCCAAGGCTGCTTGGTCTTGCACATCCTTCCTGCCTGCGAGGGGCCCGGGCTCTGTCAGCCTCAGCTGATGTGGGAAGGGTTGAGGGTGGGCAACACCCTTCACCCGTTGCCTTCCTTTCCCGGCTGTTGTGGGTTTGCCCTCTGCCCCAGGCTGGAAGGAGATGTCTCTGTGGGTGCTTGGGTGTTGTAATCTCAAGACGCGGGCAGAGCTCAGGGACACACAGGCACCATTGTGGGGGAAACGGGAGGGCTCTGGTGCCAATGGCCAGATGCTGGCAAGCACGGTAACGCCTGTCCTTGCGGGGTGTCCATCACCAGCCTCTGGGTCTGGCCTCCCAGAAAGAGCTGTGCTGCACAGAAGTTCTGCCGCTGCGGCCGCTGGACCTGGCCCCAGCCCAACAAGCAGCAGTGTTCTGGGTGCAACGGCCTCAATTTGAGTGCCCCAGTGGGTCACGCTCTCCAGTTTAATGTGAGGCTGCTACAGGGGCTTGTTCTTCATGTGCTGAGCACCAGAGTCAAAGAATCATGTAGGTCCCTTACCCCTGGGAAACTGCTGGGCTGCCTGGGGGTGAAGCCAATTGGAGGCGAGACCTGGGAGCACTTGAAAACAAGTGGTGACTGTGGGGAAAGGAAACCTGAAGCTGCTGTAACCACTTGGCAAGAGCCAGAGCTTCAAGACAGGCTCTGTGCTACTTGCCCTCCCCCGCAGGTCCTCTGCAGCCCCCTGCTCTTCTCCCACCTGTCTGTGACACACTGCAGGTGCCACCTGACTGCAGCTGGCCCTGAACACTTCCCTGCATCCTTCCAAAAGCTTGAGTTTCTGTGCTTGGCTTTCTGTCTCCCAGCATCCACCTCCCCCAGTTGCTCCTGGCCTGGGGTGGACACTGTGCCCAGGGATTGCTCCCAGCGCAGATGTTGCAGTCCTCTACAGCTACCTAAAGGAGGTTGTAGTGAGGCTGGTGTTGGTCTCTTCTCCCCAATTGCTGATGACAGGACGAGAGGAAATGGCCTCAAGTTCCATCAGGGGAAGTTTAGGTTGGAGATTAGGAAGAAGTTCTTTACTGAGAGGGTGGTTGGGCACTGGAATGGGCTGCCCAGGGAGGTGGTGGAGTCACCATCCCTGGGGGTGTTCAAAAAACGGGTCGATGAGGCACTTGAGGCCATGGTCTGATGGTCTTATGGTTAGGAATATGATGGGCTAAAGGTTGGACTTGATGACCCTGGAGGTCCCTTCCAACAGTAATGATTCTATGATTCTATGCATTTCCCCTTCCAGAAATGTCACTGCTGCCGTTGTTGGCGCAGGGATGGGAGTCAACAGAAAGTGTTTCCTCATGGCCAGGTCAAATGCCCTTCCTCCTGCTGCAGCTCTCCCTCCATATGGCTGAGGCTGTCACCTGGGAAGGACCCGTCCATGATCAGGGGGAAGGACTGAGAGAGCCCAAAGCCCTTGCTCCTGTGCACACACCTGTGCCCATGTTCTGGGGGCTGGGGTTGCCCTGCTGCACAAGAGCACTGAGCCTGTGCCTGGGCTATGCGGGTGCTGTGGTGGCTCTTGCTGACTTGGGGAATCATCAGGGCAAGCGTCAGAGCTGCTGTTCCTCAGAAGGCCCAGAATAACCAAAAACCCACACTGGATGNTTGCCCCAGCCCCCCTGCCCCCAGCCCCTGCCCCAGCCCGCAGGAGGTGGTCAGAGGTGCTGCACCCACCTGAGGCTGCTCGTGGAAGCCCTTCTGCAGGAAGGAGCATGTGTGTCAGTGGGGAGAAGCAGCATTTCAGGAGGTTACACAGACACCAGCTTCCCCCTGGCTATTCGGATTACACAAGGCAGCCTGGCGTCCCTCCCTGTCCCCCCCCCGAGGACAGGGTGCTCTGCCCAGGATGTCATGGGTGTGGTTGGCCCATCATGGGGACTCAGCCCCAAGAAAAACCCCCAGAGCCAATTTTAGCAGTGCAGAAAGTGACTGGCAACGGTTCTCTGGGGGAGGGACAGCCCACAGCTCCAGGGTGGTTACAAAGCCACCAGTGCCATTGCTCTGGACTTGGGGGCACATCTGGAGGTGCCAAGTGCTCAGCCCTGGCCCTGCTGCAGGGACCTGGCCTGGAGCAAGAGAAGCAAAAGAGCTTTGGAGCACGTTCCCACCACACAGGCACATTTTGATCTACATCCCCACGTCTGGGGCCACCTCTCCTCTGGTGCTACCAGGTCCCTCCTTTCTTCCACCCTCTCTCTTCGCTGGGAGAGGAAGAGTTTGGCGTTCCGGGGACAGGAGGTCACTGCTCAGGTGAGTGTCGTGGCCGGGCGCCGGCTCCCTCCTCACCCCTGCGGCTCCCGGGAGCTCCTCCGGGGCACGGGAGGAAACCACAGCCTCGCACCTCGGCGGGGTCAGCACCAACGAGCTCCGGGGGGGGGGCAGAGGGCGGGGAGCCGACCCAGGGGGCGGGATGGGGCTGCCGGGGGCAGCCTGGGCAGCGA
>VZRW01012494.1:8609-30552 GCA_013398125.1 Aegotheles bennettii | reverse complement strand
GAAGGATGCTGGGAGCTCTGTGCTGCCCTGGCTGTGCCCACTGCAGCTCCTGACCCAGCTCCTGACCCAGCTCCTGACCCATGCTGACCTCTGTCCCTGTGTCACCCTTCCTTGGCCACCACACCACTGCCCGCATGTGTGCTCTCACTTTCCCTGGGGTTGCCATCTCCTGGGGTCCCCTTGTCTTGTCCCCTGCCCCAGCCCCTTAGCCTGGTGCCAGGGCGATGTGCTGCTGCCAGGCAAGGGCTAAAGGCAGACACAAAGCATCCTCCTTCCCGTGGGGTCCTGGGGGATGGGACCTCACACCAGGGAGACAGGGCAGCGGTGAGACCTTGCAGGGTGCTCAACCACAGGAGGATGGTGGCCCTGGTGGCTGGATTTGGGTCTCTGGTGCCAGCCCATGCCACCTCCTGCAGTTCAGCAGACTCTGCTGAGCACCAGGCTGTCATGAGAGCACGTCCCGGGTGTGGGTGCTTGTGCTGGAGGGGCTTTTCTGTTTAGCCGAGGTTGCTCAGGGGGGTAGGCTGAGCTAAGCCAAAAAGATCCTCTTGTCCTGGACAAGAGTGGTGTGGGTGCAGCAGGAGCCATCATCCGCAGGGATGTGCCCTGGCTGGAGGTGATGGGACAGAGCTGGCTGGAGAGCAGGCAAGGTGTGGGGGAGGCTGGGGGGGACAAGTCCCCTCTGCTCACCATGAGCAGCACTTGCATCAGCTCGTGTGCAAGCTGCCAGAACGATGATGATGTGGTGCCTCCTCTTGCGTCTTCTCCTTTGGCTGGGAGCTGCAGTGTGGTCCTTGTAACTTCCTCCCTGACCTCCTGTGTCAGCTGCTTCACTGGGACTTTGCGCACTTCCTTAGCTGCCCACGCTGCCCCTCGCCCTCCTGCCCCCTGCTCTGCCCCCTCCGCCAGCCCCTGCTGTCGGGCTGCTCTGAGCACCAGCCACCGCCGGCTCCAAGGGCTCACAGGGAGTGGGGATAAGGGTACGCCAGGAGGGAGGGCACAGCACAGAGATTTGGTGGGGCAGAGTGATGCTGCATCTCTGCCAGCCCTCGAGGGAGAGCTCTGCAGGATGCAGAGGAGCTCACGGGCACGTGAAGAGGGATGTTGTTTGGGGGAGCCCCCCTCAGCTGGGGCTCAGGGCTGGCAGCTGCAGCAGACCAGAGGGGCTGCCACCACCCTGCCATGCTGCCCACATGTTGCCTTCCTCCAGGGGCCCATGGAGCCTCATGAGAGTGCGGGTGCTGGCACAGGGTATGGTGCTGGTTGGGGACCTGCCCAGGACCAGGTGGCAGACGGGTGCTGCAGCACCATGGGTGGAGGAGGCTGCATCTGTCCCCTGCCTGTCCCCTTGCCCTCCGCGGCTGGCACTGCCCTGTGCTGCCATGTTTACCCTGGCTGTGGCTGTGTTGACGTCTGTCCCAGCCTTTCCCCGGGTCACCTTCACCCACCTGGCTGGTGGCAGGGCGGGGGCAGGATGCAGATGGGAGTGCGGGGAGGAGGTGCTGGGCAGGGGATGTGGGTTTGGGGAGATGTGTGCCCATGCAGGGCTGTGTTTGTGGACCTGGTGGGTAAGGGAAGGGACGTTGGGGCTGGTGGTTTGTGGGGAACCAGTGAGGCACACGCGGGTTTGCTCAGTGCCTGTTTGCCTACCCCTTCCCCGCAGAGTTTGAGCCAACTGCCTGGCCAGGATGAGCTGGAGTTTCCTGACACGGCTCCTGGAGGAGATCAACAACCACTCGACCTTCGTGGGCAAGATCTGGCTGACCGTCCTCATCATCTTCCGCATTGTGCTGACAGCTGTGGGGGGTGAGTCCATCTACTACGACGAGCAGAGCAAGTTTGTCTGCAACACGCAGCAGCCTGGCTGCGAGAACGTCTGCTACGATGCCTTCGCCCCGCTCTCCCACGTCCGCTTCTGGGTCTTCCAGATCATCATGGTGGCCACACCATCGGTCCTCTACCTGGGCTTTGCCATGCACCGCATTGCCCGCATGCCCGAGTCCTTGCGGCGCCGGGCACCAGCAGCCCAGCGGGCACGCATGCCAGTGGTGCGCCGGGGAGCCGGGCGCGACTACGAGGAGGCAGAGGATGATAACGAAGAAGACCCCATGATCTTTGAGGAGATTGAGGTGGAGAAGGAGAAGACCCCCGAGGGAGGAGAGAAGCACGACGGCCGGCGCCGCATCAAGCAGGACGGGCTGATGCGCGCCTACGTCCTGCACTTGCTGTGCCGCTCACTGCTGGAGACGGCGTTCCTCTTCGGGCAGTACCTGCTCTACCGCTTCGAGGTGAGCCCCTCCTACGTCTGCAGCCGCAGCCCCTGCCCGCACACCGTCGACTGCTTCATCTCCCGTCCCACCGAGAAGACCATCTTCCTCCTCATCATGTACGCCGTCAGCGGGCTCTGCCTCTTCCTCAACCTCTGTGAGCTCGTGCACCTCGGCGTGGGGCGAATCCGCGATGCCCTGAGCCGGCCGGACAGCCCCGTGCTCCCAGCCAGTGACAGTCCCGCACCACAGTACCCCAAGAAAGCCCCCAGCGCGCCCCCCACCTACCACTCGCTGAAGAAGGAGCCACCGCGAGCCCCGCTGCCCGACGGCAAGCTGGACTACCGGGACAGCCTGGCCCAGGCAGCGGGGCACTTTGCCCTGGCTGGGGCTCACCCGGCGCACGAGCTGGCCCGGCTGCGTGAACATCTGCGCCTGGCCCAGGAGCACCTGGAGGTGGCCTTCCATCTCCAGCCCCCGCCGCGGCCCCCCAGCCCTGCCCGCAGCAGCAGCCCCGAGGCCAACGGCATCGCCGCCGAGCAGAACCGCCTCAACCTCGCCCACGAGAAGGGGACCGCTGCCTGCGACAGGACCACGGGTGAGCCAGGGGGGGACACACAGATCTGGACAGCTGGGGTGGGGGTATGAGGGGCTGCCCCTGGGCTCCCCTGGGGAGGGGATTCTGTTCCCCTGGGCGGCTGCTAACCTGCCTCTTGCTCCCCGCAGGACTGTGAGTGCCACCAGCAACAACGGCGGTGTCCGCCCACGCGGCTGCCGCCACCACCGCGGGACAGGCAGCCTGCCAGGAGCATGGTGACACCCCCTGCCTGGCAGGGCTGGCCAGGCAGCCCTGTCCCGGTGGGCAGCGGCAGGGATGGGGGCCTTGGGGGACATTCCTACTTCATTTTCACAAAGGCAATATCTTATTTTTGTACGTTTTTATAAAGTCGTCAGCGTGTGCACCCTGGCATTTTTATACTCTGCTCCCGGTCCCTGCTCTGGGTCCGTGCCCCCCCCATCTCCTGTTTCACCCCCTCCCGCACCCTTTTCCTGCAGCACCTTCTGCTCGTGCCTCCCTGTGCCCTCCCATCCCCTCCCCGCCAGCCGGGGTTGCCCTCTCAGCCTGAGGGCTTGGGGGAGCCGAGCCTGGGGGTCCGGCTGGCCGGGCTGAACTGTGGGACAGGGTGCCAGGCTGGCATTGCCCTGGAGGCAGAGGGGACAATGGGGACCAGAGGGGAGGGAGGGGGTGCTGGTGGCACTGCTGCCGGGAGGTGCCGATGTGCCATGGGGCTGGCCTGCTGGGAAATGTCTGTGCAGAGGGCAGGGGCTGTCCTTCCCACCACCTCCTCCCTGCTCCCGGACAGCTGCCCTTGGACCAAAGCCCATCCCCTCCTGCTCTGGCCCTGTGGCCAGGACCCCCTGCACGGTGCCAGACCCTGGTGGGGGGACACAGCACCCGGAGCCAGCGGGGCATTTCCCATCATCTCAGCCTGGGTCACATGGATTTTTGTAGTGTTGTTTTTTACTCGGAAATGATTGTCACTCTGTTTTTTTCTTGTTTTTCCTTTTTTTTTTTTAATATCTATATTAGTAAAAGCTGGAGACGTTTTGTACTGAACTGTTGCATCCGGTCCTTCGGGAGGAAAGGGTGGGAAGGGAATCCTGCGCAGCTGGGCTGGGGCAGGCAGCCTGCCCGCCTACCCCGGGGACCTCCCCGCTGGCCCAGGGTGACTCAGTCGTTCCTGCGTGCGGGGGCGGCTGCGGCCATGGAGCCTTCGTCAGCCTGGTGGAGTGGGATTGCCCAGCCACGTTCCTGTGTGTTGCTTGTCTCCCTGGCAAGCGGCCCAGTGAGGGCCTTCCCCGTGTCCCCCCCATCCCACCACAGCTGGGAGCCAAGGAGATGCTGCCCTGCCCTGGGGCTGGATCAAGCCCAGCCACGCCATACCGATTTTGGCCAGCACACCCCAGTCCCCTCTCTGGCATCCCAGGTTTGAGAAGAATGCCTTTTGCCCATCCCCTCCCTCCTCCAGCCAAAAGCCCCTGGGGAAGTCACATCCCACTGTGCAACCCTGTGGCTGCCTCTGCTGTAAGCTGGTGTTTCCAGGCTGGTTTGGTAAAGGCAACAGGTTTATTTCACTCATCCCGTTAAGCTTTCCAACAGGCTGTGCCGCCAGAAGAGGGCTCGTTGGCAGTGCCAGGCGTGCTGCCAGCACTGCCCCCAGCGCGAGGTCCCAGCACGGGCTTGCCCCGGCACATCCCAGTGGCATCGGGAGCCTGGTGCACTCTGCAGCAGCAGCAGACCCCAGTCTCTTGGGCGGGGGGGGCAGGAATTGAGGGATGGGAGCAGGTGGGGACAAACAGGGGCTGAGCTAGTTGCAGACAGCAGGCTGGCTTCGGAAGCTCTGCCAGAGGCTGTGCCTGTCCCTGCCCTGCCATGCCCCAGCTTGCTCCAGGCTGGGACCTGCTCCGGGGTAGGTCTGGCACCACGACCATACCAGGGGCAGCCCGAAACTCCAGCTTGTGCAGGGGAGGGTGGCACAGCCCAACCCCCCTCACCGGGTCCCTCTGGTCCCTGTGCCATGGGGCCAGTGGTCCCTTGGGTGAGTGACTCCTCCTGGGTGGGATCATGGTCTTGGGGCTGAGCTGCAGGGTGCCCTAGACGCAGGTGCAGTCCTGGGCCAGGATGTTGGGCACTGTCTCGTACTTGAAGGAGTACCCACCATCGGAGGTGGTGCGGACACGCAGGGAGCGCATGGTGCCAGGCAGGGCGGCACAGCAGAGCTGCACACCCAGGCGGTGGCTCAGCCCGTGGCCCTCAGCACAGCTCCCGTGGCAGTAGTGGAAAACGAAGCTGCTGGGATGCACGATCCAGTTGTCCCAGCCCAGCTCCTCAAAGGAGATGTTGAGAGAAGCCCGGCGGCAGTTTGTGTGAGCGGCCAGGTCCTCGGACGGGCGCTGCAGCAGGCTCAGGGCAGCAGGGGACCAGGGCACGGCGGAGCGACGAGCCCTCTCGCTGCCCTTGGCCCGGGTGGTGGCCACCAAGAAGGGCATCTTGTCCCCGTCAGCCAGGCAGGGGCAGCCCGGGCAGCGCACCAGGAGCACGAAGAGCGGCTGTGAGAGCTGCGGCAGCAGTGCTGGGGCAAAGTGAAACACTGTCCAGTGCTCGGGTGTCTGCACCACCATGGCTGTCACCGGCACACGGCCGTGCGGTGACAGGGTCAGCACGTCGGGGGTAGAGTGGTTGGGGGCAGCTGAGGGGCCGGTGTAAAACCAGAGCTGGGCAGAGGTCACCGTGCGGCTCAGGGTGTGCGCCGAAGGCTGGAAGAGGTAGGTGAAAATCTCTTCTTCCTCCAGCAGCTTGTCTGGCTGAGTGGGCTCGCAGGGCACGTCTGGGAGGGGCAGAAAGGTGCTCAGGGTGTGTGCAAACCCAAGGAGGGTCCCTGGTGCCACGTGGGATGTTGCAGAGGGTCCCCAGGGTGCAGGCAGGGCACCAAGCTGCCGGCACCCACTTCACTGCACCCCCGCTGTTCCCTAGGCTGGTCCATCACTGCTGCCCCTGTTGCCCAGTGTCCTGCCCATAGCTGGTCATCCCACCCCATCCCACAGCCTCGTGCCCTGTCCCTTCGTATCCCATCTCATTTCCCAGCTTCCTGCTCCATTCCTTGGCATCCCACCCTATCCTACCCTGCCTCCTCCCCATCCTTCCTCATCTCACCTGGCCCAGCTGTTCCCCAGCCTATGGGCACCCTCTTGTGGCACCTGACCCTCTCCCTGCCTGTGTCCTGGGCTTCTCTGCCTGTCCCTGCCTGCCATCCCTTTTCCACCCCCTGGATCTCCACCACACCTCGCCCCTAGAATCATAGAATCATTACGGTTGGAAGGGACCTCCAGGGTCATCAAGTCCAACCCTTATCCCATCATATTCCTAACCATTGGACCAACAGACCATGGCCTCAAGTGCCTCATCAACCCGTTTTTTGAACCCCCCCAGGGACGGTGCCTCCACCACCTCCCTGGGCAGCCCATTCCAGTGCCCAACCCCCCTCTCAGTAAAGAACTTCTTCCTAATCTCCAACCTAACCTTCCCCTGATGGAACTTGAGGCCAGTTCCTCTCGTCCTGTCATCAGCAATTTGGGAGAAGAGACCAACACCAGCCCCCCTACAACCTCCCTTTAGGTAGCTGTAGAGGGCAATAAGGTCTCCCTGCCCCAGCCTGGCATACCCTCTTTCTCTGCTCCCACAGACCCTCGCAGCAGCCCCTCCATCCTGCTGCATCCCCGCTGTCCAAGCCCCCAACCCTGCTTCACCCTCTGCCCTCTCCATCCCACCAGGCCATTCTCACCTGTGGAAGGGAAGAGGATCACCTGGGAGGTGTCCTCCAGCTCCTCCGGCTTGACTTCGGTGTTTTCCAGGACATCTCTCCGATGCACCCTCCTCTCTTCCTTCTGCGGCTCCTCTTGGAGAAGCGGGGGGCTCAGATGCTCCAGCACCCGAGCCCGCACCTTGGCCAGGATGAGCTGCCGGTCGGCACCAGCCCCGGTGCAGGTGGCCATGGCAGCGGTGGGCAGCATGGCAGGCAGCAGGTGCAGGAGGAGCAGCATGACCATGGGGCACGCAGTGGGTTGGTGGCTCGGGGGGCTCTGCTGCGGGCTCCTGCCTGCCTGCCCAGCCCGTCTGCCTGCTGCGCTCCCCCCGGGGCAGGGTGGCATTGAGACCTATCTGACACTGACGCAAACGTCTGCTCACCGTGAATATTATCTCTGGGCAGCGAAAGCGCTGAGACGTCTGGAATGCGAGGACTGCAAGGACAGTGTGGTCTGGGATGGGGGGGGTTGGGGGGGAAGGCGCCNGGAGATGCTGCCGAGGGCAGTGGGTGTGTGAGGCTGGGGGGACTGGGCTGCAGGCAGGGTGCTGCCAGCAAGGTTTTTCTGTGCTGGCAGGAATGGAGAGGGCACCCTGGGCAAGCTTTGCTGGTGTTGGAGGAGCTGCAGATTTGGGGCTTCTGGAGGGACAGTGGAAGGTGGCAGAAGTTGTGCACAGCAGGGACCTTATGGGGTCCAGAGCCCTGTGACGTCCCAGTGTGTGTGTGTGGGGGGCACACTGGGGGTAGCAGGTGGGGTACTGTCCTGCTGGGGATGACTGGGACCCCCCTGGGACACAGGGCAGCTGGGACACGAGGAGAGGACCCTGGGGAGGGCCGGCTGAGGTCTGGGGAGGGCTGTAACATCTCCAGGGCAATGTAGAGACTGGCAAGGTCCTGAGGACATGAAGCAGAAGGGATGGCAAGGTGTCTTCACACTGCCTGGGGCTGGGGAAGGCTGGACCAGCTTCAGGAGAGGAGAAGGATAAGGGAGAGGTGAGGCAGAGCTGGACATCCCGCAGCAGCGCCAGGAGAAGGCTACCACAGTGCTGTTTGGGCTGGGCCCGCACCCCTCTGCTCCTCCTAGAATCATAGAATCATTATGGTTGGAAGGGACCTCCAGGGTCATCAAGTCCAACCTTTATCCCATCATATTCCTAACCATTAGACCAACCGACCATGGCCTCAAGTGCCTCATCAACCCGTTTTTTGAACACCCCCAGGGACAGTGACTCCACCACCTCCCTGGGCAGCCTATTCCTGCAGCCCAGCATCCCACACACCCCATCCCCTGCAGCCTGGCATCTCATGCACGTGGTGCAGCATGTCCTGCTTGGCATGTCCCACCCTACTGCAGCCTGCTGCCCCATGCCATGCACCCCGTGCCATGCATCCCATGCAGTGTGTCACCTTCTGCCACAGGCAGAGCCGGCACGGAGGCACGGCTGGGGTTGTGGCATGCCAGATCTCTGGCGATGGAGTGCTGCCTGTCTGCTCCAACCAGGCTGCTATACATAGGCCAGCCCTGCCCCAGCGAGGCGCTGAATGGAGCAGGCTCAGCCTTATCAACCCAGCGTGTCATCGGAGGGTATTTTTGGGGACAGCAGCTGCAGGCATTTGTAACGTTTGGTCCTGGCACGCTGACACCCAGGAGCAGAGCTGGGGGAAGCAGCAGGAGCTGGTGCCGGCACTGGGAGACGCAGGGGAGAGGCGGCAGAGCAAGGTGTGTGTGTGGGACAGGGGACCGGGCTGTGGGGCTGCATGGGTCAGGGTGATCAGGGAAGGGGGTGGTTGAAGGGGCAGTGGGGTGGCTGAGCCATCGAGGCTGTGCGTGTCTGCAGGAGCTGCTGTGGGGTGGCCCGTGGGTCTGGGGAGTGCGTGTCCAGGGAGGTGGCTCTGGATGGAAGCACCATCCCGGGGATAGGGGTCTGGGAGGAGAAGCTGGCCCTGGTCCCTGCCACTCTTTAGGGACCAGCCCTCTTCCACATCCCCCCTGGCTCATTCACAGTGTTTTTGTTTCTCTTCCCCCTGCCTGAGGGAGGCAGAGATGCCTCTGCCCCAGCCCTGGCCATAGTGTGGGCCAAGGCTGGGGTGTGCTTGCCCAGGGGAGGTGCGGAGCACCCTGCCCCACTCCTGCCCGTGACGATGGGCACAGCTACCCACAGCGCTGGCGATGGAGGCAGTGCCCTCTGAAAGCAGGACCTGTCCCCCAGGCTTTTCCTTTGTCCCCTAATGCTTGGGTGAGCAATTATTTCCAGCTGTGGCTTTCAGTGCTGGGCTGGATCCTGCCTGTGGGACCAGACTCTGGAGGGGGACCTGCTTCCCGCTTTGCCCCAGGGAAGGGCCCTGCCGGGGACTGCCGGGTGCAGGGGGGTCCCCTGCCCCTCCGACCCTTGGAGGAAGCACCCGGATGCGGCCGGGTGCCTCCTGCCCGTGACAGCCCCATGTCAGCACCTGCCTGCTGAGCCAGCCCAGATGCTGCAGGAATGCGGCTCTGCCACCACCCGATACTGCAGGAATGCCCGGCGGGTGGGGAAGGGGCGGGCTGGGGCCGTCCTGCCTCCGCCATCCCCGTCCCCAGCACCCAGTGAGCAGCAGCTGCCTGTGCTCCCCGTCTAGGCAGGGGTCTGCCGCCCCCGGAGCTGGGGCAGGCAGCCTGGGCTGCGGGTGCCCCCGCCTCTCGGGGTGCAAAGAGCCCCTTTTGTCACCTCTTCTGTTGCTGCTGGGCTGGGGAATGGCTGATTCAGGCTGAGACAGGAGCGTATGCACGGGGGTGAGGTGCTCAGAGTGAGGGTGATGCTCCTGCAGTTCTTGGGGCTCCACACTGGTCCCTTTGCCTAAGCCTGAGCCCGCATCCCTGTTGGTCTGTGCATCCCCCCAGGCTGATGATCCCCACTGATGCACCAGGCAGCCACCTGCTGTGACCCCAGGAAGGTGGTGATGGAGGGGTTCGGGGGAGCCCCCAGGTTCCTGGCCTATCCACGTGCCTTCACGGTGCAAAGTGGCACCGATGCGGTCCTGAGCTGCCAGATCACAGGTGATCCTCAGCCAAGCATCCTCTGGGAGAAAGACAAGACCCCAATTGAGCCCTCAGGCCGCTTCCACGTGGAGGCTAAGGGTGACCTGTACAGCCTGCTGGTGTCCCACGCCACCCCCCAGGACAGTGGGCTCTACGTCTGCAAAGCCAAGAACAGTGTTGGTGAGACCTACGCTGCTGCCACGCTCAAGGTGGAGGTGGGGGAGCCCCAGGAAGAGGAATGCTCAGGTGGTGAAGCACCCACCTTTCTTGTTGGACCCTCATCCATGCGGGTGTGCCGGGGGGAGAACGTGACATTCACCTGCAGGGTGTCCGGGCAGCCCTGCCCTGTGCTGGAGTGGCAGAAAGACGGGCACAAGCTCTCCGACCTCTTTGAGAGCAGCCACTTTGCGGTGGGGCAGGAGCTGGAGGACTGGCACTTTCTGAAGCTGTTTGGCGCCCGGCCCCCGGACGCAGGGGTGTACGTGTGCCGGGCACTCAGCGGCTCCCGGGAGGCCCTGGCTGCTGCTGTGCTCCTGGTTGAACCCCGAGTGCTGTCAGATGGCCTCCCCGGTGGCTCTCCCGCTGATGGCCCCGAGCCGCTGGCAGAGCAGCAGCAGCAGCGGCGGCGGCGGCGGCACACGGCGGGGTCGCACACGGTACCGGAGAGCCGGGTGCCTAACGGTGCGGTGCCGGCCGGGGCGCCGGGGGCCAAGGCGTTTGCCGTGAGTGTGGGGAAGCACGCCAAGTTCCGCTGCTATGTCACCGGCAAGCCCAAGCCAGAGATCGTCTGGCAGAAGGACGGCAAGCCCCTCGCCCCCGGCCGCAGGCACCTTGTCTATGAGGACCGGGAGGGCTATTTCATCCTCAAGGTGCTGTACTGCAAACCCCAGGACCAGGGGCTGTACGTCTGCACCGCCTCCAACACCGCTGGCCAGACTCTCAGCGCGGTCCAGCTCCAGGTGAAAGGTAGGAGCATGGCCAAGTGCTGCCGGGGGGGTGGCCGGGTGCTTGGGGGGACCACAGTTTTTATCTGGCAGGGATGTGTCTCTGTGTGAGCCCAACACCCCTGGGCAACCTCCTGCCATGCAGTTGGGGTCACCCCAGGCTCCTCCAGACAGAGCTGTGGGCTGGAAGCAGGAGATGCTGGGCTCCCCTTCTGTGTCCCTCTCTCCCTGAACGCAGAGGTGGCATCTCTAGAGGGCTGAATGTGTCCAGCCACAAGCGGGGAGGGGGGACACTGCCTTGGTGACAAATTCCCTTGGAAGTGCCAGAGTGGTTTTGGCAGGCAGCCCTTCAGGGCACGGCTCCAAGCATCTGCACTGGCGGCAGCTCTGTCCCCCAGCGCCACCCTGCCAGCTGAGGACAGCCCACCGCTGGGGTGACCCAGCACCTGCTGCATCCTCCTCCTGCACCCTGCTGCTCCCCTCTGCTGAGACGCCTGCCACCAAATGCTGGCACACACATCCCTGCATCCCCCAGAGCTCCCTGCTGAGATGCTGGGGGCATTGCTGCGTGTCCCCAGCCCATGCCCTGGTGCCCCCGCGCTAGGGGATGGTGCGTCCTGAGGCAGTGCCTGTCCCATGGGGGCCAAAGGAGAGGGGCAGAGAACAGGCCAAGGGCTTGGTGCTGTTTGTGAGCTGGAAGAGCCTCAAGCAAAGAGGTGCAGGCGGGTGCTGTGCCCCGTGCACACTCAGCTCCTGACTCTCCCGTCGGCAGAGCACCGGCTGCAGTTCCAGGTGCAGCTGGCGGACGTGGAGGTGGCAGAGCGGGAGAACGCTGTGCTGGAGTGCCAGGTGCCACTGGAGACCATTCCCACTGCCTGGTACTTGGAGGACAGGGAGCTGCAACCCAGCCACAAGTATGTGATGGAGGAGCGAGGCGTGCTGCGACGCCTGACCATCCGCGATGCCCGCACCGATGATGACGGCATCTACCTCTGCCAGATGAAGGACAAGGGACGCAGCATCGCTGAGGTCTCTGTCCGAGGTGGGGGCAGGTCTCCAGTGGCATGGTTTTGCCTTCCTATCCCCTGCCTTACCAGGCTCCCCACTGCTCCCTGAACCTGCCTTCCCACCATTTGGCCGTGGTGCCTGCTGCTGCTCCCCCGCCTCCTCCTCCTCCTCCTCCTCGTCCTCTTCCTCCTCCACTTCCTCCTCCTCCACTCTCCCACCCCAGGGAGCCCACCCTGCTCCGCCGCATCCCTCCCCAGCCCTCACACAACTCTTCCTGTAGGGGTGATCACGAAACGGCTGCCACGAAAGCTGGACGTGATGGAGGGGGAGAACGCAGTTTTCTGCGTGGAGACACGGGAGGAGGTGGAGGGGACCTGCTGGAGCCGGGACGGGCTGCAGCTGCGGGAATCACCCTGCACCGTGCTGAAGAGCTTCGGCAGGACCCACCTCCTGGTGCTGGTGCACGTCACCCGCCAGGATGCGGGCATCATCTCCTTTGCTGTCGGGGAGTCGCAGACGTCCTCCCAGCTCCGGGTTAAGTGTAAGCACCAGACTCGGAGGGGCCCCATGTCCTCCATCCTGCCCATTCCCAGGGGTGACACAAGGGAGAGATTGGATAGGCATCCACAACACTGGGGATGGGATGCTGCAATGGCTTTTTGTGGAGAGGGGGTTTTAGCAGAGCTCCAGGGCCCCAGCCTCGCTGGCACATGCAAACCCCTCTAACAAGCACCACGCTACGTGGGAGCAAGACCATCTTCTCCATCCTCCCCATCAGAGAGAGGGTCCCCAGAGAAACTGGTTGTGTAGCCCCACTCAGCCCTGCCGGGAGCCCCGCTGCCACCCCCAGGCAGGCAACACGGGCTGTGACTCGCAGGTGTGAAGCGTGACCCCCCGAGTGCACCAGTGGCAGCCGAGATGAGCGTGGCAGAGAGCAACGTGGCCCTGCTGAGCTGGTGCCCTGCGCCCGACGCCCACCTCCGCCCCCCCAGCCGCTACCTGCTGGAGCGGCGGGAGGCGGCGGGGGGCGAGTGGGTGCAGTGCCTGGCCACCGACCTGCCCGGCCGCGTGCGGGTGCTGGGTGACAGCGTGCCCCGTGAGGGCGACTACTGCTTCCGTGTCTGCGCCGCCAACGAGCACGGCAGGAGTGGCCCCGTCGAGTTCCCCAGCTCCGTGCATCTTGGTGAGGGCACCGAGCTGGGAACTCCCGTCCTGGGACCCGGCTCTCCCCAGGACATCGTGCCATGGTGTGCTGCTGGCCGGTGCTGCTGGGGCTGAGTCTGTCTCTGCTCCAGCCCCGGCAGCTCGCCTGGAGAGGGGTCTGCAGGACGTGCTGGTACGGGATGGCGAGGATGCTCAGTTCTCCCTGGAGCTGTCAGCCATGGTGCAGGGCACCTGGTTCTTCAACGACACCAGGCTGGATGAGGAGGAGGAGGTGGGCGGCCGGTGCAGCGTGCGGCGCTGTGGGACGGAGCACTCGCTGCTGATCCGGGGAGCATTGCTGGCCGACAGTGGGGCCCGGGTCACCTTCGTGTCTGGTGGTGTGAGGGACTCGGCCACGCTGCACGTGCAAGGTGAGCAGGGCGGTCACTGTGGGGTCCTGCCAGGAGAAGAGCAGCAGGAACTCTCATGCTGGAGAACACTTCTCATAGAATCACAGAATGGTCTGGGTTGGAAGGGACCTTAAAGATCATCTGGTTCCAACCCCCCTGGCCATGGGCAGGGACACCTCCCACTAGACCGGGTTGCTCAAGGACTCATCCAAGCTGGCTTTCTATGTTCCTCAGCCCCACAGGTCCACATCACCCCAGTGCCCGAGGCTGAGCAGCTCCGGGAGGTCCCAGCAGGGCTGCCTGTGCTGCTGGAGTGCCAAGTGTCCCCCCCAGATGCCCCCGTGCACTGGCTGAAGGATGGAGAGGCCGTGCCTCTGGATGATGTCATCGCTGTGCAGGCAGAGGGCTGTGTGCGGAGGCTGCTGCTCCGCTCGGCGGATCCCTCGGACACCGGCACGTACACCTGTGACACCGGGGATGATGCCGTGAGCTTTGTGGTGACTGTGACCGGTGAGCTGGGGACCGTGTGCAGGAGCCTGGCTCCTACCTCCTGACGGTGCTCCTGTTCCTCTTCTTACTCCCATGATGGGGCGGAAAGCTGCTGTCTGTTGGGTGCCCATGCTGAGCCCCGTGTTATCCCCGGCAGAGGCACCGGTGAGGATCATCAGCTCCAATGAGGAGGCCCCCCATGCCTACACGCCCGGGCAGCGCGTGGAGCTGTGGTGCCAGTTGTCCCACCCAGCAGCCCCAGTGCACTGGCACAAGGACGGGGAGGAGGTAGAGGCGAGTGACACCCTGGTGCTGGAGCAGGAGGGGCTGTGGTGCCGGCTGGTGCTGCCCTGCGCCCGGCCGCAGGATGCGGGAGAGTTCGTCTGTGATACTGGTGGGGACTCTGTCTTCTACACTGTCACTGTGGCAGGTGGGTGTGATGCAGGTGGGCTGGTGGGGTCACATCTTGGGGGGCTTTCCTTAGTGGTGCAGGGTGCCACAGCATGTGTCACTGTTGCTGCTACACTGTCAGGGATGCTCATCGGGGATGCTCATCAGAGATCCTCCTGCCACGTCCTCACCAGCAGGTCAGTTGGTCTTTGCAGAAGCTCCTCAGCGAAAACCACCCAGACCTACTGACAAACAGGGCAGCTTGCTTTGCTGGTCTGAGATGTTCAGGCACCCAGGGGCTGGCACCCAGCACCCCTACTCTGGGGTGTTTGCTGGACTTCACCCATGGCCAGTAAACAAGCCCTCCTCTGAGTTCCTAAAAATAGTGGGTACAAGCACCCGGCACCTGGCACGGGGTGCCTCCCAGTTGGACATTGCCCTGACAGATGGTGCTAATTGCTGACCTGAGAATTAGCCATTACCTGGGTACTGACGACTGGTTGGTGTTTGCTGGGTGGGAGCTGGGAAGTTCTCCCACGGTGGCTGCCCCAGTCATGGATTGGCTGCTGGTGTTGCTGGCTGGAAGAGGATAATGAGAGCTGAAAGCAAGTGAAAGAATTCACTTTGCTGACCCTGAAACCCACAATCCTGTAACCACAGGAAGGCGGCTGCGGGCAGAGCTGAAAGCCAGTTAAAAGGCTCCATGGCTGCAGCAGTAAAAACCTCTCCACAGTCTTAATATGTGGCAAAGGGCCAAAGCTGAGGGCAGAGAATGGAGGAGTGAATATGGGGTGAGCAATGAGAGGTGCTGGAAGAGTCAGTGGAGTGGTGACCTCCAGGAGGGTGAAGAAAGCAGGGTTTTAGCCTGATAGAGGCAAAATTGCCAGTGGGAAGGACAGGCAGCATGTGCTCTGGGCAGAAACAGGGGACTGCGTCCATCCCATGCAAACTGGAGCACAGGGGGTTCCATGTGAATCTCAGGAAGAACTTCTTTCCTGTGCGAGTGACAGAGCACTGGGACAGGCTGCCCATAGAGGCTGTGGAGTCTCCTTGGCTGGAGACATTCAAACCCTGCCTGGATGCATTCCTGTGTGATGGGCTCTAGGTGACCCTGCTCTGGCAGGGAGGGTGGACTGGATGAGCTTTCGAGGTCCCTTCCAACCCCTAGGATTCTGTGATTCTGTGATTCTGTGATCCCGCAGGGGCGCAAGGCATGGAGAGCTCGGCTTCCTAGGCTGGGAAGGGGAAACACCATCTGCTGAAGCTCAGCCGTTCGGTTGAGCAGCTCTGCATAACTTAGATGGAAGGTCTTAGAGGGGCTGGCTTGGTTCAGTCAGGGATTAGCCATCGGTGTCACCAGCGGGGCTCGGTGCAGCTGCCAGGCAGCACAGGCTGGCACCTCTCTGGCATGACTGCCAAGCTGGCTGCTGCAGCCAGCGCTGCTGTGGCACGCTTGGGCTTCCCCGAGGCATCCCGGCTATCCCCCAGGGGCTGCTGTGGCACAGAGCCCGCCTGCCTCAGCCCCCGCCACCCCCCGCACCTCTGGGTTTTCCGGCAGCTGCCGAGTGCTGGAGCTCCCTGGGAGCCCGTGGTGGGGCTGGGGCCAGAGCGGCGCTGCCCGCCAGGGGCTGGCTCTGGTGCCGTTCCACATCTCCAGCTGCACTTCAGCGATGTGATTGCTTTTAGCAGGCCTGGGGAGCCAGGCAGCTGCCGAGCGTTTGATCAGGGAGCCGGCCGGACGCGGGCTCAGTGTGGGGCAGGCTGAACGCTGCAAACCGGCGCCGTGCCGCTCCGGCACACTGCGGGGATGCGGGGCTCCGCCGAGCCTGGGCACGGCCGCTGGAAACTCTCCGGGAAGTTTGCAGCCCGGATGCCCAGCACGGGGCAGCTGCGGGCCGTGAGAAGGGCAGGTCGCTGCTGGGCCACCAGCATGGTTTGCTGCTGACTGTGCCCTGTCTGCCCAGAGCTGCGGGCTGGCTGAGCACCATGGCACCGTCTGAGCCAGCTACAACCCACTACAATTATAGAATCATTATGGTTGGAAGAGACCTCCAGAGTCATCAAGTCCAACCTTTATCCCATCATATTCCTAACCATTAGACCATTAGACCATGGCCAATGCATGTGGCTGCGCTGGTGGTGCTGGCAGCTGCAGTCAGGGACCACAACCTGACCTTCTCCAAGGAGAGAGGAGGACTGGTCACTGCATGCTTCTACTGGGACCTCCTCTGGCTTTAGAGGTCCCACTCAAGTCAGTGGGGAGATGTGAGCAGTGGCACACATTTTGTGTGTAACCCATTAGGGGTGACATTTAGTGAGCACTGTGACCTAGCATGGTGTCCTGGGTCCCAGTGAGCCGGGGGGATGGATGCAAGAGAGCCACACGCCTGCACCACAGTGTGAGCAAATGCCAAGGGCTCACCTGAGACAGAAGCACCAGGTGGAACCTGGTGAGCTTCAAAACAGGGAGAGAAGTGAAGGGGTGGGCACCCTGGCAGGGCAGCCACAGGGGCCAGTGCTGGCACCACAGATGGCTAAAAAAACCCCAGTGCTGGGACTTGCAATGAGAAACTTGACTACCTGCACTCCCCACTGCATCCCTCAGCTCCATCCCTGGGCAGAGCAGGGCAGGTACCAGGGGACCTGGGGCACAGCAGCGATTTACAGCCAGGTTGGAAGCCAGGTGGTCCTCTCAGGTGAGGAGCAGAAGGATCCCTGGCAAGACCAGCCCAGCCCCTTGCACTATGCAGGATGCAGATAAGACCTTCCAACCTGAAGCCCGACAAGCTGGTGAAGCCATGGCTCCGTGCAGAGCTGTGGCTGCCACCATCACCCGCTCTGGTCTTTACATCCCAGCTGAGCCCTGTGTCTCCCCCCGGCAGAGGCACCGGTGAGGATCATCAGCTCCAATGAGGAGGCCCCCCATGCCTACACGCCCGGGCAGCGCGTGGAGCTGTGGTGCCAGCTGTCCCGCCCAGCAGCTCCAGTGCACTGGTACAAGGACGGGGAGGAGGTGGAGGTGGGCGAGAGCCTGGTGCTGGAGCAGGAGGGGTCACGGTGTCAGCTGGTGCTGCCCTGCGCCCGGCCACAGGATGCAGGGGAGTTCGTCTGTGATGCTGGTGGAGACTCTGTCTTCTACACTGTCACTGTGGCAGGTGGGTGTGATGCACAGCTACAGCCCCCGTCCTCTACTTCTCCATACTGCCTGCCCATGGGTTATGCCACCTTGCACCCCAGCCCTGGTGCTCCCTCTGCTTTCAGCTGCCAGCAGCACAGGGCAAAGACAACCCTTGCCACCGGCCCCAGGGGAGGTAGGATGGAGGCCAAGTGACACAGGGTCTTGGTCCTCTCAGCCCCGCAGGTCCGCATCTCCCCAGTGCCTGAGGCACAGCAGCTCCAGGAGGTGCTGGCAGGGCTGCCCGTGCTGCTGGAGTGCCAGGTGTCCCCTCCGGATGCTCCAGTCCAATGGCTGAAGGACGGTGAGGCTGTGGTCCCAACAGAGGTCCTGGCCATCTGCTCAGAGGGATGCTGGCGGAGGCTGCACATCCCCGCCGCTGCACCGGCCGACTCAGGGTTGTACACCTGTGATGCAGGGAGAGATGCCACCAGCTTCAGGGTGACAGTGACCGGTGAGCTGCCCGGGGCGTGCCCATCCTCCTGCAGGGCTCACCCACCACCACGACTGACCCCCACCATGTGTTCCCCGGCAGAGGCACCAGTGAGGATTGTCAGCTCCAACAAGGGAGCCCCCCATGCCTACACGCCCGGGCAGCGCGTGGAGCTGTGGTGCCAGTTGTCCCACCCAGCAGCCCCAGTGCACTGGCACAAGGACGGGGAGGAGGTAGAGGCGAGTGACACCCTGGTGCTGGAGCAGGAGGGGTCACGGTGCCTGCTGGTGCTGCCCTGCGCCCAGCTACAGGACGCGGGGGAGTTTGTCTGCAATGCCGGGGATGCGTCTGTCTCCTACCACGTCTCAGTGGCAGGTTGGTGGCACAGCAGGAATGTCCTGTCGGGAAGGGCAGCACTGCCCCAGCTCTGTAAGCCATGGGGTCCCCAGCGCTGCTCCCTGCCCTCAGTATCACAGAGGAGGGGAGGTGGTGGGTGCCCCCCTGCAGCCGTGCTGGGCTGCACCGTGTGCACCCCCTGCCCTCCAGCACCTCCTGTCCCTCTGTGCTGGGACGAGAGGCTGTAGCATCCGCACAGCCCCATAGGGACAGGGACGCAGGTGACGGTAAGTAGGGACAGCACAGCCAGGAGCGGTGCAGAGAGCAGGTCTCACACCCTTCCTCCACATCCCTGGCAGAGCCACCAGTGAGGATCCTGCACCCCCCGCAGCGCTCACTGGAGGTACCGGTGCAGGCACCGGGGCGGGTGGAGCTGCGGTGCGAGCTCTCCGTGCCGGACGCCCCGGTGCGCTGGTTCAAGGATGGGCTGGAGGTGGACGAGACTGAGAACCTGCTCCTGCTGGTGGAGGGCGCCTGGCGCTGCCTTCTCATCCCCAGGAGCAGTGCAGAGGACATGGGCGAGTACATCTGCGAGAGCAAGGATGAAGCTGTCTCCTTCGACGTCCAGGTGTCAGGTCAGTGGGGACCCGAGAGCAGGGATTTGCTGATGAGGCTCTGGCTGCAGGGTCGTTCCCAGCCTGGGCGAGGGGGACCAGCTCCTCCATAGTGACAGAGCCAGTGGGTGCCCCCCCTGGGTGCTGGGCCACCCTGGGGCTGGCAGCAGAGGCGTCTCCAGGGCTGTGTTGTCCCTGCGCTGCTTTGCATCATGACCATGTCACCCTTGCAGAGCCGCCAGTGAGGATCCTGCAGCCCCTCAGACCTCCCCCCGTGGTAACGGTGTCCCTGGGGGACACAGTGACACTGGGCTGTGAGCTGTCCCGTGCAGATGCGCCCGTGCACTGGGCCAAAGAGGGTGTCAGGCTGGAGGCTGGGGGCAGCCTGGTCCTGGAGGAGGAAGGTGCCCACCGCCGCCTGCTCATCCCCGTGGCCCATGCTGAGCACTCTGGAAAATACATCTGCGATGCCACTGATGACACAATGACCTTCACCGTCCAAGTGTTGGGTGAGCAAGAGGCTGGGGAACAGCCTGGTGGGGGTTGCTGGGTGCATGGACCCTGGAGACCCCACCTCTGTTCATGTTGGGTGCTGCAGACCCACTGGTCAGGATCCTGGAGAGGGATGTCCTGCCGACCCACCGGCGCTGCCAGGCCATGGAGGACCTGGTGCTGGAGGTGCACCTCTCGCACACCCATGGGGAGGTGAAGTGGTACAAGGATGGGGAGAAGCTGCAGGACACAGGGCGTGTGCGGCTGGAGGAGGACGGGACACGCCGCTCGCTTGTCATCCTGGGCACCATGGGCAGGGACACAGGGGAGTACCTCTGCGACACCGGTGATGACAGTATTGTCTTCTTCATCACCGTGGAAGGTGAGCAGGAGGGCCCAGATGGGACGGCCAGTGGGGTAAGGACCAAGGTGGATTCCTGTCTGCTGCCAGGCTGGTGTGGGACTGGACTGGGCTGAGTGGCAGTGAGCATGATGGAGAGGCTGGTGGGGGGGTACAGAGGGAGCAGGCTGCACCTATGTGGGGGTTCTGTGGAAACCCCTGCGCTGCCCAGCTGCAGCCAGAGGAGGTCCAGATAGGACCTGGCTGTAGTAGCATCTGGCACAGGCTGCTGCTCCCATGGTGACAGCCCATCTCTCCAGTCCCAGAGCCACCCGTGACCATTGTGGGCAGCACAGGCACTGCGGACCATCGCTGCCTGGTGGCTGGGGAGGACCTGGTGCTGGCTTGTGAGCTCTCCCAGTCTGATGCCACCGTGCGCTGGCTCCGGGATGGTCAGGAGGTTCAGCCGGGTGAGCGGGTGCAGGTTGAGGCCCGCGGGGTGCTGCGGCAGCTCACCATCCATGGGGTGCAGCCTGGTGACTCAGGGTGCTACGTCTGCGACGCTGCCAGTGACCATGCGGTGACAGTTGTGGAGGTGTCAGGTGAGCCAGCAGGAGCTCAGTGCCCTGAGGACCCCCAATATGGCGGGTTGGTGGCCCTGGGCAAGGGGAGGGGACACCTCTGTAACCCTGCTGATGGCAGAGGCCAGGGCAGCAGCATGGCAGGGGATGGCAGGTCCTCCGTCCCCAACCTCTCAGGAGCCATCAGCCATGAAGAGGCATGTCAGGGTCACAGCGAGACGTGTCCCTCCTGCCTCCCCCAGCCAGGGGCTGGTTAAATTTAGCCTTGGATGGCTCCCAGGCGCCACTCCTCCTGCTTCGGCTGCCAAGGGCTGAACCCAGCCAGGACCCTTATCAGCTGGAGATGGAGGGCTGGGCAGGGTGGGAGAAGGCAAGGCACTTGGGTTGGGGGGGGCACCAAAATGAATGCCCCAAGCCAGCTGCTGAGCTGCCTGTGCAGGGAGGGATGCAGGAGCAATGGGCTCTGCTGCTGTCCCTGCCTGGGACCCTTTACCCAGGGAGACCCTGAGCTGCCAGACCATGGCATGCCTGCCCCACCAGCCCCTCTGGCTAATCCCACCATGACCCCCACCAGTCCCACAGTAACCCACACTGTCACACAGCATCCTGCAGCTGGATGCACCGTGGCCCCATCAGCCCCACAGCCCTCCTTCCCCATGGTAACTCACTGCAGGGCATCACCACCTCTCTGCTCACAGTGTCCCTGTCCCTGCACTGCTCCCTGCTGCAGGGACACCCCTGAGCCCTGCCTTGTTCCCCAAATCCCCCAGCCCAGCCCGTGCGCATCGTCAACAAGGAGGAGGCGCAGAGCCCGCTGGAGGTGCTGGAGGGGGACAGCGTGACACTGGTGGCCCGGCTGTCCCCGGAGACAGCAGCAGCGCAGTGGCAGAAGGACGGACGGACACTGTGCTCGGGTGGGCGGCTGCTGGTGTGCAGCGAGGGCCCCGCACGCAGCCTCACCATCAAGCAGGTGGAGCTGGGTGACAGCGGCATCTTCCTCTGCGATGCCGGTGATGATGAGGTGCACTTCACCCTGCGTGTGAAAGGTGAGCCTGGAGGTGCTCCTCACCCTTGGGGGACAGAAGCTTCACGCTTCATGCCCGGGATGCACAGCTAAGTCTGGCGGTGCCCCGGCGCAGAGGCACCCGTGCTGTTTGTGAACAAGCAGGAGGAGCGGGAGAAGCTGCTGGTGCTGGAGGGCGGCAGCACCGTGCTCTCCGCTGTCACCTCCACCGAGCAAGCCGATGTCTCCTGGCGGGGCCCGCGGCAGGCGGCGGTGCCCAGCGAGCGCTGCGAGCTGCGACGAGACGGCCGCGTGCACAGCCTTGTCCTCCACAACGTGGCCAAGGAGGATGCTGGCACCTACACCTGCCTCTCCCCCGACGACCAGATGCAGTTTGACCTGAGCGTCAGAGGTGGGTGGCAGGGGGGTGGTGGGGGTGCCCAGGGACACACATACACCCCCCATGGTGGCAGGTGCCAACGTGGGGGGTTTGGCCGTGCAGAGCTGCAGGTGAAGTTCCTGCGCGGGCTGTCGGACGTGCGTGCGCAGCAGGGCGAGCGGGTGGTGCTGTGGTGTGAGCTCTGCAAGGCGCGGGGTGACGTGGTGTGGCGGAAGGACGGGCGGGCGCTGGTGCCCGGCCCCCATCTGCAGATCATGGCCGAGGGGCGAGAGCGCTCGCTGGTGCTGAGCCGTGTGGGGCCCGAGGATGCCGGCGAGTACTGCTGCGAGTCCAACGACGACCGGACACTGGCGATGCTGACGGTGCAGGGTGAGCTGTGCCCGAGGCTTGGCCACCACCCCAGGGACCCCTGTGCAGTGGGGGCAGTGGGGAAGCTGGGCGCAGTGGTGGCAGGGGAGTTGCGGAGGCTGTGGGGTGGTGGGGAAGCTGGGCACAGTGGTGGCAGGAGGGTTCCAGAGGCTGTGGGGTGGTGGGGAAG
>VZRW01012493.1:15242-30622 GCA_013398125.1 Aegotheles bennettii | reverse complement strand
TTCTGGGATTCTGGGATTCTGTGGTGGCTGCAGACACGTGCCCATGGGTGTGTGCAGGGTTCTGAGTCCGCACAGGGGAACAAGCACAGCTCTCTACACCCAGCCTGCCACCTTGCCAGCTCCTCCAGCAGGACCTCACGTCCCTTGCCAGGTGTCCCCGGCTCACCCTGGCCCTGCAGCCTCCCCCATGTGCCACCTCCCTGCCTGGCTTCTGCCACCCTGCCCAAAAATGAGGTCCACGTCCTGCTGGAGAACTGCACTGCACCCAGGAATCACCCGCTCGCCTCCAGGGATTTGAGGTTCATCATGCACTGAGCTGTTTAAAATCCTCTCCCTTCCTTCCTCTCCTGTTTTATGGAGGTCAGTGCAGGGCATGGGGCCAGCTTCGGAGCACACCAGTGCAGCCACTTGGAGTAAAACCGGCTGTGCCTGGGCTGTGTCTGCCCAGAAAGTGCCCTGGTGCTGGAGCTTGAGCTGGAGGTGTGTCCCAGCCAAGTTCTCCCTGGGGCAAGCACCCCCAGGCACGCTTCCCTTGAGCCATTTGACAGCTCTTGATGCCCCTGGGCCAAGCCCCTTTGAAGAGCTGCTCTCCACTCTGTCCCTTCCTTTCCCCTCTGGCTGCAGAAAGCCAAGCTGAGGAGAAGCACAGGAGAGCAGCACTGGGGGGTGACATGCTGAAAGAGCACCTGGGTAAGGTCAGAAGAAGCCAGGAGCTAGGGCAAGCAAGGGATGTCTGCTGCTCTCCATGTACCTCCTAGGGACAGAGGCTGGCTCATGGCCTCCCTTGCACAGAATCACAGAATCACTTTGGTTGGAAAAGACCTTCAAGGTCATTGAGCCCAACCATCAACCCAGGAGTGTCAATTCCACCACTAAACCACGTCCCCAAGGGCCACATCCAAGCATTTTTTGGACATCTCCAGGGATGGTGACTCCACCCTTTCCCTGGGCAGCCTGTGCCAATGCCTGACCACCCTTTCTGCAATAAAACTTTTCCTAATATCCAGCCTGAAAGTAAAATAAAAATACCAGATCTGATTTATTCCATTTTCCATAGCTAGAAAACAATCCAGTAGGATTATTTGTGGAAAAAGAATGAGTAAAGTAAATGTGGGCTCCAGCCTGGGTGTCTCAAGCCCCTGGTGTGCAGCACAGCAGCTGCTTACAGAGCCCAGCAGTGCTGCAGGGGTGGTAGAGAAGGGGAGAAGCAAGGATGGAAGCAGATGGGAAGTGATAGAGATGCTGTGGTGAGGCACCCCCAGAAATGGTTCCCTAGCATGGCACGGGGCTGCAGTGAATCATAGAATCATTCTGGTTGGAAGGGACCTCCAGGGTCATCAAGTCCAACCTTTATCCCATCATATTCCTGACCATTGGACCATTAAGGTTTCTGGCTGTGAGATTCAGGCAGGGCTCGGGGCCAGGCATGGGCTGAGGGGTTGTCCAGAGGAAGGCTGGGAATGGGTCACTGCTGGGCAGGGAACAGCCACCCAGTATGGTTGGATGGTGCCCTGTGCTCAGGTTGGGCTCATGGTGTCCCCATGGTAGTCCTTGTGCCCCTCTGGCTCACAGCTCCCTGGAGGGACACGACCTGGCAGGCAAGAGCTGGCAACGAAGGGCTCAAGTGGAGGCTGTGGGACCTGGAGCAGGCACGGGAAGATCAGCGAGACATCCCTGAAGGTGAGGACAGAGGTGGGAGGGGGCAATGGGACAGATGCAGGGACCCCACACCTCGGTGGGGCAAAGCCAGCCAAGCTTAGCCCACCTCTCCTTGACCTCTCAGCCCCAAATCACCATGTCCAGCCCTGCTCCCCCCCACGCTGCCAGCACGCAGAGGCTCTGGAGATGGACTCATTGCACCTCTCTGCCTGGGCTCAGCACAGACAGAGACTTCCCTGCCCTGCTGTTTGTGCCAGTGCTCGAGAAGGAGCTATCTCAGCAGAGGTGAAACCTCAGCCAGAGGTTTGCGGTCGTCGCCACATGCAAAACTCCGTGCTCATTTTCACTCTCCCACGCTCAGCAGAGAGGTGAAACTTTCCCTGCAGGGCTCCCTCCTGCCCCCCCAGCCTTGTCACAGCCCTGCATGGCTGCTTCTGCTGCATCACCCTGCCAGGAGAACCCTGCCCCTGCCTGACCCCAGCTGCTGGGGGCTGAGCACAGGCACCACCGCTTGTCCCTCCCATTGTCACCAGTTTGTCCCCTCCTGCCTTCCCTGGCTCCCAGGAATGACCCAGCCATAGCAGGAGGTGCAGAAGCAGCCAGCAGCCCACAGCCAGCACTTGGAGGTGAGGGTGAAGAGGCTGGGGGAGCAGCTTGGCATGGCCCCCCCATGCCTGCCCCTCGCTGGGGGGTTGGGGATGGGCTTCACCCCAGAGCACATGTGGGGTGAGCGTTGGCCCTGTGCAGGTCACCCTGAGCAGCTGAAGGCAAAGCCTGATCCTGTTCCCAGTGCATTCATAGAATCATAGAATCATTCTGGTTGGAAGGGACCTCCAGGGCCATCAAGTCCCACCTTTATCCCATCATATTCCTGACCATCAGACCATGGCCTCAAGTGCCTCATCAACCCGTTTGTTGAACACCCCCCAGGGACGGTGACTCCACCACCTCCCTGGGCAGCCCATTCCAGTGCCCAACCACCCTCCCAGTAGAGAACTTCTTCCTAATCTCCAACCTAAACTTCCCCTGATGGAACTTGAGGCCATTTCCTCTCATCCTGTCATCAGCAATTGGGGAGAAGAGACCAACACCAGCCTCACTACAACCTCCCTTTAGGTAGCTGTAGAGGGCAATGAGGTCTCCCCTCAGTCTCCTCTTCTCCAGGCTCAATAACCCCAGTTCCCTCAGCTGGTTCTTGATTTCCAGACCTCTCCCCAGCCTCGTTGCCCTTCTCTGGACTCGCTCCAGCACCTCAATGTCCTTCCCATCCCATGGTGCCCAGAACTGGATGCAGCACTCAAGGTGTGGTCTCACCAGTGCCGAGTACAGGGGCACCATCCCCTCCCTACTCCTGCTGGTCACACCATGTCTGATACAGCCCAGGATGCCCTTGGCCTTCTTGGCCACCTGGGCACACTGCTGGCTCATGTTCAGCTGCTGTCACCCAACACCCCCAGGTCCTTTTCCACCAAGCTGCTTTCCATTCCTGACCTGCTGTGATCCCACCCCTGTCCCAGAGCCCCCCGCCACCCCAGGAATGAGGGGACTGGGCAGGGGCTGTGCCCCACACTGCCTGTGTCCTCCCCTGCACTGGTCACACAGTGCCAGGCTCCTGTGCCTGTGTGCTCAGTGTTCCCTGCCTCTGTCCCCACAGCCACCAAGCTCCAGGAGAGCCAGCAGGCTCAGGAGACTGCCCAGGCACTGGCACAGAGGGGCAGGACCATTGCCCAGCTGCAGGGCAGGCTTGATGCCATGGAGAGGGACCATGAGAAGATCCTGGCAGCACAGTCCCACCTCCTCAACATCATCTCTGCCATCAGGGTAGCCTGGACCTTGTCCTGACCAAGATGGCAGAGGCCAGCTGGCACTGGGAAGAGGTAGAAATGACCATTGCCATGGAGCACAAGGAGCACCTACAGGGGTTGGGACTCAACCCCCTGGAGCTACAGTGCCCTCTCAGCTCCTACCTCCCTATCAGCACCATGTCCCACATCTACCACCCAGCACCTCAGCTGCCCCGGGCTGGGAAAGAGGGGCTGGGTCCTGCTGGGTGCTGGGATGTGCTGCCAAGGCCCAGTCCTCTCCATAACATCACCCACAGGAGCAGCAGTGTGGATTTGTCCTTTAATCACCCCCAAACAGTGACGCAGGAACAGTGCTGTGATGGGTGGTGGACACCCATTGTCCACGGGGAGGAGGAGAGGAGAAGCAAGATGTCCAACAGGCTGGGAGGTGGGGGGTTCCTCCAGCACCCTTTGCTGCCCCCTTTCCCCTTCACACAGCAGCACCAGGGCCAGCTGGGCTGAGCCAAGCCTTGGGCTCCCCATGGGTCATGGCATGGAGGGCATTGCCTCTGCTCTCCTGGGAGCTCCCAGAGCCTGGAGCTGGACGAGGGCTTCAGTGCAATGTCCCCAGACACCCCTGGAGGTAGCTGAGCAGGCAAAGACACAGGTCTGTCTTCAGCTCACAGGAAGCCACCACCATGGCTAATAAAATCTTGGAGCCAACCTCCAGTGGTGGAGATGAGTCCCTGGGAGGTGTGATGCTGCAAGCCCCATCATGGGCATGGAGACCCAGCAATGCACCAGCCATGCTGGGCAGCTCTGTGCCCTCCGGGGAGCTGGGCAGGGGACACTGATGGGCTGGACGTGGCCTGGGTCGAGGCTCTGTGTGGGACAGCCTGGCCAGAGGCAGGGTCCTCCTGGGCTGCTAGAACGCCTGGTGCAACCTCCTCTTCTCCTCCTGGCGTGGGCTCTGTGAGGACACAGCAGGGGCATTGTGGGCAGCAGACACCCACCCCCCATGGGCAAGCTGGAAGGGTCTTTCTGCCCAGCTCCTGTGGCCAGGGGACCATGCACTGGCCATGGCCATGCATGCAGTGGCCATGGCCACTGACCTCCTGCCAGTGTCACAGGTCCCAGGGAGATGTTAGGACAGGGAGGGCAGGAGGGTGCCAGGGTCAGAGGAGCTGGCAAGAGGGGTTACCTGTGCGATCTCTATACTGTTGGCAACAGCCACCAGCCAGGAGCCAGGTCCCTTCGGTCCCACCTCAACCCGACAGAGTCCAGGGGAGCCACTGGGAGAGGGTAGGGATGGTGTGCATGAGTCTGAGGCGGGGTCACTGTCCTCAAAGGACAACAGAGGGGACAGCCCCATCTGAAAGAGCAGAAGAAGGATGGCTGTACAGCTCCTGGAGCTCCACAGCCATCTGGAAGAGCAGAAGAAGGATGGCTGTACAGCTCCTGGAGCTCCACGGCAAGCCAGGTCCCCTGGAGAGGACCTCACTGTGCTAGCCTGGAGCAAGACACCCATCCCATCACCCAGCCTTGCAGCACCCCAGAGCTCCCCAGCCAGGATGGGACCACGCTGGATCCCCAAAACCTACCGACTGGTAGAACTGGTCACCAGCAGGGTCGATGACCAGCATTGTCACCTGGTCATCACGGGCACGGATCCTGAGCACTGTCTGCTGGTGGTCGAGCCCCTCGATGCTCTCACCATTCACAGCCAGGAGACGGTCCCCTTCCTTCATCCCTGCCTGCTCGGCCGGCAGCCCAGCATCCACATCCCACAGGAACTGTCCTGCCCCAGCCAGACAGAGGGAGGCTGGGGAGGTCCTCATGGAGACACCCAGCACTGCTGACCCCGTGTGTCCTGGGAGAGGGTCCTGCTGCAGGCACAGCTATTCCCGACCCTCAGAAATCCCCATTCAGGCACAGACACCCCCCTCAGCCCCTTCACCTGTGCCCCCCGAGCTGCAGTCATCCTCCTTGAGCAGGAACCCGTAGCCATCAGGACCCTTCACCATGTGCAGCTCCCGTGCTTTGAAGGGCAGCCAGGAGGTGTCTGCCAAGGTGGCCGTGACCTGCAGCCCCCGCAGGCGGTAAAACTCCTCCACGGAGCTGGATGCCACCAGCAGTGTCACCTTGCTGCCACTCTGCTTGAGCTGGGTGGAAAACACGGGGTGCTCAGTGGTGTTGCTGGTCCCAGTCCCTCACCCCCCCGTGGTGTCAGGAGCAGGCACCTTCCTGGCGAGCTGGGCGTGTGAGTAGCTCCTCACGCTGTCCCCGTTGAGCTCCAGGAGCCAGGAGCCTGGTGGCACCCCAGCTCTGTCCGCTGGCCCATCCTGCCGCACCGAGAGCTGGAAGGTGCCCTTCACACCTGCAGGGAGGAGAAGGGGCAGCGTGGAGCAGGGTGCTACACCAGGGAGGGTGGTGGCACTGGCACCTCGTGCCTGCTCTACCTTCTGGACCTGACACGCTGAAGCCAAAGCCACTCTTGTCCCGTGTGATGTGGCAGAGGCGCGGGCGGATGTCACTGGGCAGCAGCTGGGACAGGTCCCTGCCCAGGGCTTTGGCTGCTTCGTAGGACTCCCCATCCAGCACCGCCAGGAGAACCTGGTTCCCACTGGCCTTGATCTTCTGCACCACCTGCAACGACCCAGGCTGTGAACCTGGGCAAGGCACCCCAGCAACCACAGGGTCCCGGGGGGCAGTGAGGTCCCACACCCTCCATGCCCCTGGCCAGGGAGGACCCGGGTGTTCCCACAGCCTTGGGATGCTCCTGGCTTACTCACCCTATGGTGGTCCATGTGCTCCACAAAGTGGCCGTTGACCTGGAGGAGCCGGTCCCCGTCCTGTAGCCCCCTGCGCTGGGCCAGCCCCCCCAGCTCGACCTGCCGGATGACATGGCCCTGGCAGCCCAGCTCCTCGTGGAGGCAGAAGCCAAAGGTCTCCTCACTGCCCTTGCTCAGGAGGTAGAAGCGGGGCTCCCCCATGCCCTCACCATCTGCACGGCGCACAGTCCTTGAGAAGAGCCCTGCAGGGACCTCAACACGAGTTCCCTTCCCCATCCTGGCCTGGGGTCTCCCCATCCCCACTGCCTATGGGTTCACCTCCCCACAGCTCCTCAGCATGAGAGAGCCCAGCACCCCATGGACACCCAGCTGCCAGAGTCCCACAGTGACCCAAGGGTGCCCTGGGGACATGAGGGTTCACCTCCTCACAGCTCCTCAGCATGAGAGAGCCCAGCACCCCATGGACACCCAGCTGCCAGAGCCCTGCAGTGGCCCCAGGGTGTCCTCGGTGCCTGAGGGTTCACCTCCCCACAGCTCCTCAGCATGAGAGAGCCCAGCACCCCATGGACACCCAGCTGCCAGAGCCCTGCACTGACCCAAGGGTGCCCTGGGGACATGGGGGTTCACCTCCCCACAGCTCCTCAGCATGAGAGAGCCCAGCACCCCATGGACACCCAGCTGCCAGAGTCCTGCACTGACCCAAGGGTGCCCTGGGGACATGGGGGTATTTACCCATGTCCTCAGCCAGTGTCAAGGCAGGGTTGTCGATCCCATCTTTGGGGTTAAATTCAAATTTTCTGAAATGATAAAGGGCAGGAGAGGCCACATTAATGCAGCAGCATGGTCTTGCCCCCACCCCGTCCATCCCTGTCATGGGTAGCCCAGTTCCTCCCAGAAAGGACCAGCCAGGCCACAGCTCCAGTGGCTCTTCTGCTCTGGGGACAGCCAGGAGGGGCTCCACACTCTTGGAGCATCCCCCACATCTCCTGAGTTAACAACTCATGGAAGACCTCCCTGGGCCAGGCAGCTGGGCTTGGCAGCTGTGACCCACACCAACACAGTCTGGTGGTGGGGCCAGGAGCCCCAGGAAGCCCCCAGCACTTACATGATGGACTTCTTGTCACTCTCGAGCCCTGCAGAGGGAGAGGAGAGGTCAGTGCAGGAGGCAGAGGGCTGGCAGCAGACCCCATGCTCTCGAGCACTCAGGGTTTGTCCATGTGCAGGCTGAGCACGCCACGCCAGGTGAGATGGGTTTGCCAAGTCCATGCAGCCCCCACAGCCACTCTGCCCCCCACTCTGCCCGGGCACAGCTTAGCCCTTGGCCCTGCCACCAGTGTCCTCCTGCGTTTCAAAGCTGCTTGGGTCCAACAGCACCAGGGCAAAGCAGGGCCAGGTGACAGTGTGCCAATGGAGAGCAGTCCTGAGGGTTTACAGGGCTTCTGAGTGAGGGATGGGAAGGGTCACCAGGGCCCCAGGGAGCTGGCTGGAGCCAGGAGATGGAGACACCTCCCCATAAAACCCTTCCCCACCTCTTCCAGCACAAAGACCCCCAAACTCAAGGGGAGGGGATTTCTGCTGAATGCCCCCCCAATGTTCATCTGCACTTTCCTTCGAGCCTCTAGCTCCTCTCCATGGGCTCTGGCAGGGGGGACATGCGTGTGGGGAAGGGTCTCTGCAGGATGAAGTCCCCACTACCCCAGCACATACCTTTTGTTTGCTTCATGGCTGCAGGGAATGCGAGAGGGAGCAAGGTACAGGTGAAGTGGCAGGGAAGGCAGTGTCCACGCCTCTTCCAAGACGCCCCAGGTTTAATGGTTAAACAGCCCCAATGTCTCCCCTGCCCTCCCAGCCCTCGCCCAGCAGAGCTGTCAGCAGGGACCAGCACCCTTGGACACCCAGCTGGGGAACAGATCATGGTGTCCCAGCTTCCCCCAAGGGCAGCCCATGGTGGCGAGGACCAACTGGTTCAGCCTGGGCTGCAGCAGAAGTGGGCTGCCCCATCCCAGCCCCGTGAGATGGAGAAGGGCCAGAGCTGGAGAGATGCTGTACCAGCACCTCCACATTCCTCCCCAAGGAAGGGCCCGGAGAGGAGATGGAGTCTTGGCACTGATGTGCTTCTGTGGTAACAAAGCAATGCTTTAATGCTACCAAAGGTTTCACAAGCAAGCCCAAGCCCTGGCCCCTCTGCCACCACTGTGGCTCTTGACCAGGACAGCAGTGGCCAGGGCCCAAGGGCTGGGTCTTTCCAAGCCCAGAAGAACAAGTCCCATTTGCTCCTGGCCTGGTCTCTGCACAGTTCTCCCACACTCCAGCCTTGCCTGCAAACAAGAGCTGAGCCCCACGTACCCAGCACCTTCAGCAGCCTTGGTAGCACCCAACCAGTAGGCATCTCCACGCAGGTGAGGATGTGCTGCTGGGGCAGGCTGGTGTCTCCTCCCCAGCAGTGCCGTTCCCTCCCTCTCCAGGAGGATGGACACCAGGTTAGAGTGTCCCTTGCTGCAGCTTCCCCAGCATCTTCTTGACCTCGCTCTCCACTCGTAGGAACTTTGCTTTCCTCCAGGGGTTGGCAGTCTGGCTCCGGCTGCTCTCCAGGTCCTGCAGGAGGAGGACGAGGTGCTGCCGAACCCTCTCGTGGTCCCAGAAAGGTAGGTTCTTCTGCACCACGTTCAGGATGTTGGACCAGTAGTCGGAGACGTCGGTGCCTGCCGTGAGGAAGACCAATGCCCTGACACCATCCCGGTCCATGCGCAGGCTGTGCAGCACCCGCTTGCCCTCCTCACTGATGTCGTTGAAGTACAGGCTGTGGGTTGAGAGGAGCAGGAGATACCATGAGGGCTGGCACAGGGAAGGACAGCATCACCCGTGGGAGGGATGAGATGGGGCAGAGCTCACTCACTGCACTTTGTCCAGCGTCGCGTGCCTCTTGGCCACCTCCACCACCCTCAGGGCAGCCACGTCCGTCACGGAGTTGTAGCCCAAGTTGAGCTCCTGGAGGTGCTGGTTCTCAGCCAGGTGCTCAGCAATGACCTCGGTGCCCCGGTCCCCCAGCGTGGTGTGCAGCAGGGACAAATAGGTCAGGGAGCAGTTGCCTGCCAGCCCCTCGGCCAGGTACTGTGCCCCCTGCTCGCCCACGGGGTTGTTGGCCAACCTGTGGGCACAGGAGCTCTGAGCAATGCCGAGGCTGGGCAGGAGGCACAGGGTGGGCAGCAGAGGGTTTCCCCCAAGGACAGGGGCAGTACTCACCGCAGGCTGCTCACCACACACTTGTCGTGCAGCAGCAGGTCCCGGATCTCCTTGCAGGCATCAGGGCCCAGGCTGTTGAGCTGCAAGCTGGCACAGAGCGAGACACGGGGGTGGCAGGACCAACACGGCTGTCACCTCTGGAGCTGGCAGCCCTGCTCTCTCCATTGCCCCAGCCCTCCCCACCACCATCCCACCTGGGGTTCCTCAGATGAGGCCCCCCAAGGCTTCCTCTCCCAAGGGAAGCACATGGACACCACGCCAGAACTTGGGTGGCATCGGCCAGCAGCGCCAGTGCCAGCAGGAGCAGGGGAAGGGGAGGGGGTGTGGGGTCCGCAGGGGGCGGGTGAAGATCTAAGGAGGCATCAGGACCCCACCAAGTCCTTGTGAGCATGTGGAGGGAGGAAATGCTGCATAGCCCCGCGGCACAGCGGGGTCCATCTCTGCCGAGCACCGCTCGCCACCCCCTGGGCGACACGGGGACTGCAGCCCCAGGAACCCGGCACGGAACCCACCCGTGCGCAGCCCAACCTCCCATCTCCTGCCCAGAGCCATCTCCTGCCCAGAGCCATCTCCTGCCCAGAGCCGGCTGCGCGGGGATGCTGGGTGGCCCCGGGGTCCAAGGGGCCCTGGCTCTGCCTGCTGTACCAGCTGGGGAGATGCCCAGGGAGTGGTGGGACTGCAGATCCCAGCGTGCAGCGCCCTAGCAGGGCTGCTGGAGGAGTGTTGCATGTTGGAAGCTGTAGTAGGTCTGCAGTGAGGATAAACGTGGCCACACACACCTTTCCCTACCTTGGCCACGCTCGGGCTCACAGTGCATCCCCAGGATGGGCAGGGGTGAGGGAGAGACCAAGGGCAGAAGAAGGTGGTACTCACTGGAGAGCTTTGCATCGCAGCAGGACAGGGAAGAGGATCTTCAAGCTGCTCGTGTCGAGGTTGCAGGAGGACAGGTTCAGCTCTTCCACCTCGTGGCATGTGGTACCCATGACAGACGCCAGGACAGTGCACTTGAGAGGGGTCATCCTGACAGAGGAGAGGTTGACAGTCCGGAGAGAGCGGATGGCCTCGGCTGTGAAGCGCTCGTTCTGGAACTCGTGCAGGAAGAAGAGGTAGTCCATCAGCTCAGAGGGGGGCAGCCCCTTGCGACTATTCCTGATCACCGTCTTCTTCATGGCCTTGGCGATCTCAAAGGCTGCCAGGTTCTTGATGGAGCAGCCCAGCTGCTCGAGGATGGCACGGTTACGGCGGGACAGGATCCCACCCATGAAGATGGGGAAGAGCTCAAAGACTTCATCATCAGGGGCCTCATCAGGGTGGGGCATGGGGCCCTCCACACCCAGGATGCTGGAGTTGATCTGGTCCAAGACATCGTCGTTGTAGTAGTCCTCCTCTTTGAAGAGCTCCTCTGCCATGGTGTTGGCAATGGCATCCCGGTCCTTCCCGCTCAGCCGGGAGAAGTAGCGAGGGAAGATCTTGAGCAGGTTGAAGAGCACTGGCAGGAAGCGCAAGGGCAGCACCTTGGAGACGATGCTCAGAACGACAGCGATGTCTTCACTCACCTTCCCAATGACTTCTGACAGCTCCTTCCCCACCCTCTGCGCCAGGGTCTTCTTCTCACCCAGCACCACGTAGAGGGCTGCCAGGTACTCCTGCATAGCAGGGATGGTGAAGACAAAGGTGTGCTCTTTGCCTGGCTGCACACACGGCGTGAGGAAGAAGCGGAAGACATCACTGCGGAAGACTTCCAGGAGGTTGAGCTCACTTTCAGTCTTCATCTCCACCTCAAAGCACTGCTGCAGGTCATCCTCTGAGAAGCAGGTCTTGCGGGACATCACCCCTTCGTAGGCCAGCTTGCCCACTGTCTTGGCCACGTACTTCATCATGGAGATGTTGGTGGGGTCGGTGCTGTCCAGCACCTCCCCACTGAAGTTGAGCCTCAGGAAGCTGGTGTAGATACCAGTCAGGGTCTGGCTGGGAGGCACCGTCCTGGTGAAGTAGAGGAAGTGCAGCGTGGTGCACACCAGCCAGCAGTAAGAGGGCAAGAAGCAGGCAGCAGCGATTTGATTGTGGCGCTCCAAGTTCCTCGACAACATCTCCACCAAGTTTTCCTGCTCACCTGAGCTGCTACCCGCATTGACCTCTCCACTGCAGCCAGGCTTGCTGAGACGCATCTGGAAGTACAGCTTCTGGAGGTTGGTGTCAGAGAAGCCACAGATCTCGGCGTAGCGACCCACGTACTTGCCAGGGATCCGGCGCACCGCCGATGGGCGCGTGGTCACGATGATGCTGGCCTGGAAGCAGAGGGCTGGGTCAGTTTGGAGATGCTTCCTCTGTGGCTTTGATCTAAGCTCAGCAGGGTTCCAAGTGTGAAACCCATGTGTAAGGTGCAAAAGGGTCCCACCACCCAGGTTCAAGAAGCTGCTGCTCAAAGGGTGTTGGTTCAAAACCGTCCCAGGCAGAGGAGACAGAAGAGCTCTCTCCCTCCCCTCCTAGACATGTATCAAGTGTGGAAGACCACAGCCCAGCAGACTGCCTTCTTTGTCTTACCAGGCAAAGATCCCACAGAGACAAACCAGTAAGAGTGACATGAGGGCCACCTTGGTGAGTCCCTCCAGGATGGAGACCGCCTGTTCCCTCACAGCCAAGCTGGACCACAAGCAATCAGCACAAGGGCCATGCCTGCAATGCCCCAAGGGCTCACCCCCAGCCTTTCTCCAGCACCAAGGAACTAGAGGGGGACACTGACCTCTGGCAGGAGGTATTTTCGCAGCAGGTTGACCACTATGGCAGAGGGAAGCACAGGCTCATTGGGGTCACAGCACAGCTCCGTGCCAGCCAGCCGAAAGTCCAAGTTGAGGCGCTCCAGGCCATTGAGGATGAAAAGCACCTTGAGGTTGGAAGCACCCAGCATGGGCACCACGTCCCGGAGGTGCTGGTACTTCTTGGTTATGAGGCGCCGCAGGGAGATGGGGGTGTGACTATGAGACAGGTCCTCACAGGAGAAGGGGATAACCAGCTCAAAGCGAGGTAGGCGACCGTGGCACCAGTCCACCACCATCTTCTTGATGAGGGTGCTCTTCCCCGTGCCCACAGTGCCGTACAGCACCACGTTCTTCACCTGGCGCCCACAGGCATCCACATCAAAAAGGTTCTGGAGGCTGATAACCTGGCTGGAGGGCTGCTGGAGCTGGTTCTGGATGGTTAGGTCAGGTGAGGGCTTCAGGATCTGCTCCAGGGAGCTCTCACGGATCACTGGGTCCACGTGGACTGCATCCAGTGAGAAGGAAGGGCCGAACTGCCGCTCCTCATTGGGCTGGTGGCTGAACCATGCAGACAGATTCTTTTGGTGTTTCTTGATGGCATCTGGGAAGAGGAAGGTGCTTGGCAAGTCAAGGGCTTCTCACTGGCAGAGGACTGGGGAAGCTGCCTGCCCCAAGCCTCTGCAGTGAGGTGGGTGCAGAGGGGAGGACAGAACTCAGCTCTCAGTAACCTTCACACCACCCAGGCCAGCAACTGCCCCCAACCCACTGTGTAGGACCCTCCATGCTCTTCAGCACAGGATGCAAGCTTACCAGAATAGGCCACGTTGTGGGACAGACCATGGCGAGAGGAGCTGGGCTGGGCAGGGAGCTTCTGGGACCCTCCCTGGTAGCGAACACAACCCCTGCAGCAAGAGGATGGAGTGTCATGAAGAGGACAGGGGCCACCAGCTCTAAGCCCTGCCTGGGGCAGGGTGGGTGGATCACCAGTGAGTGCTGTGGGAAGTGCTGAGTAGAGCCAGCTCACCCCTTCCTTCCCCCACAGCAGGGCTGGGGTGAGGGCACGGTGGGGAGCTGGAGGCAGGCGAGCAAGGTGTGTGCTGTGCATCCCCAGCAAACCCAAGGCAGGGCAGAGAAGTTGGGCTGAGTTCAGAGCAGGTAGGGAGGTGGCTCTGGGTTGGTTTCTAGGCAGAAGCAAAGCAGCATCTACACCCTCAGAGCCGCAGGGCTGCCAGCCAGGTCCCATGGCAAAATGCTGCAGGGCAGAAGGGGCCAAACCCCAGCTGTGTGGCACTGTACCTGGGGCTGGAGGTGCCACTTGTGTGAAAGATCTTCCTGAGGAACCGGCTGCCTGAAGCACCTGGGGGAGGCAGAAGAGCACACGATCAGGGATGGTCTTCTCCAGCCCAGCAGAGCTACCACCACTGAGCTTCACTGGCTTCACATCCTGGTGGGGTGACCACAGGTTCCACAGGGCAGCTGGGGAGGGATGGCCACCAGGGCCATGTCCAGGGTCCCCGTGTGGCCCAGAGCCCAGCTCACCTGGCACTGCAGCAGCACACAGGTACACGGTGCAGGTGCCCCCGCGCCCTGGCAGGAACTGCTGCAGC
The DNA here is from genome assembly GCA_013398125.1 of Aegotheles bennettii. NCBI lineage: Eukaryota > Metazoa > Chordata > Aves > Caprimulgiformes > Aegothelidae > Aegotheles > Aegotheles bennettii. The sequence continues at coordinate 16,778 of VZRW01012493.1, read as the reverse complement.
TGCATCCACCTGCCCCAGGGCAGGCAGCTCTGGCACTGCATGGCCCGTGACATCCTCTGCCTGCAAGAGAGGGGACAGCCCCTGAGCAGTCTGGGTGCCACCTCCCGTTCCCTGTCCCAGCCCTGCTCTGCAGCCTGAGGCTGGATCTAACCCAGCCCAGCCCTGGGTGACTTTTCCCAGGCAGAGCGCCTGTCTCCAGGGGTGGATGAGGGGCTCAGCAGCACAGACCCAGCTCCATGGGGCAGAGCATAGAATCATAGAATCATTATGGTTGGAAGGGACCTCCAGGGTCATCAAGCCCAACCTTTATCCCATCATATTCCTGACCATCAGACCATCAGACCATGGCCTCAAGTGCCTCATCAACCCGTTTGTTGAACACCCCCAGGGACGGTGACTCCACCACCTCCCTGGGCAGCCCATTCCAGTGCCCAACCACCCTCCCAGGAAAGAACTTCTTCCTAATCTCCAACCTAAACTTCCCCTGATGGAACTTGAGGCCATTTCCTCTCGTCCTGTCATCAGCAACTGGGGAGAAGAGACCAACACCAGCCTCACTACAACCTCCCTTTAGGTAGCTGTAGAGGGCAATGAGGTCTCCTCTCAGTCTCCTCTTCTCCAGGCTCAATAACCCCAGTTCCCTCAGCTGGTTCTTGTTTCCCAGACCTCCCCCCAGCCTCGTTGCCCTTCTCTGGACTCACCCCAGCACCTCAATGTCCTTCCCATCCTGCGGTGCCCAGCACTGGATGCAGCACTCCAGGTGTGGTCTCACCAGTGCCCAGTAAAGCAGGATGGGGGCACAGCCCTGCCCAGCTCACCTGTCCCAGTACACTCCAGTCCAGCACAACCGGCTGTGCTGGTGCTGACTCAGGCTCCCGCCTCGGCTCAGCAGGGTGATCCTGTGCTCACAGCCTCAGCATCCTNCGGGACAGCAGGAGCAGGGTTTTTGCAATCCCTCACTGTGTTATCCAGACAGAGAAACTGAGGCACGGCGGGTGAGGGCAGTGGGGGTGACCTTGAACCTGTGTGTCCTGGCCTCAAGGACCTCATACCAAGTGAACCCCAACACGTCCCATGCCCAGCTCCTTCCCAGCCCCCACTGCCCCCAGGGCCCCGAGCTGCCCTCCCTCTGGGGACCCCCCTTAGGGACCCCCTTTAGGGACCCCTGGTGCACCCCCAGCCCCGCGCACACCCCCTGCCTCCCGCACCCCCATCCCAGGGCGCTGCAGGGACCCGGAGCCCAGGACAGAGCTGAGCAGAGCTGTGCCCGTGGCTTTACCTCCAGCAGAACTCCTTGGGGGGGTCACCCCACAGCCCCCCGTGTGCCTGCTGCCGGGCACCGAGGCCTGCGGGGGAGAGCCCGGTGCTGCTCAGCCCCCTCCTGCCATCCCTGTCCCTGCGAGAGGCTGCTCAGGGCCCGGAGATGGCTCTGTTGGGGCTGTGTTGGGGTTGTGTTGGGGCTGTGACTTCCTGCAACGCCGCCCTGTCCCGGCCTGCCCCGCGCGCGGCCACCGCCAGCTCTGGGAGAGCGGGCAC
>VZRW01012493.1:0-14333 GCA_013398125.1 Aegotheles bennettii | reverse complement strand
CACAGCACCCCCAGTACCCCCAGGCACAGCACCCCCGGGGGCACAGCACCCCCGGTACCCCCAGGAACAGCACCCCCAGTACCCCCAGGCACAGCCCCCACAGGGGACACAGCACCCCTGGTACCCCCAGGCACTGGCACAGCCCCCACTGGGGGCACAGCACCACTGGTACCACAGCACCACCACCTGTGATTCTATGGTGCTGGGGCCAAGGGACACCCCCAGAGGCCACATTGGCACCCCAAAAGCCTGCCCAGAGCCCTCATGGACCTTCACAACCTTTGCACAACCTCAGCACCCTTGCAGTGTGTGCAGCCCCCTCCCTGCCTCTCCCCCAGCACCCACCCCCATGCCCTGGCACAGCGGTGCCCATCGGGGTACCCAGCCCCATGCACACCCTCTGGCCGCTCAGGGAGGGGAGGCATCCAGGCAGTCCACTATAAATATAAGTTTTATTGATGTGTGAAATCCAACGAGTACAGCTGGCATCTCGGAAAGACCCAACTAAAGCCACAACATCTCCACCTGCTCCACAGCTCCTGCGACTCCCCGGACACCGGGCACACCAGCAGCCAGCTGGGACCCGGGCACCCTGTCCTCGTGGGGCACTTACCTGTGTGCGTGGCAGAGCCCAGAGGGGCACCAGAGCCCTGCAAGCATCCCCATGCTCCCCCCAGAGCCCAGGGGCTCACCGCTGCCCTGCCTGGTTCCTGCCAGGCTGCAGCTGTGGGCAGCAGTGCCCCAGCCTTGCCCCCAGCCTCCTGCCACCAAGGCAGAAGGACCTGAGCCAATGCCACCTGCAACCAGCCAGAGCTCCAGCTCTGTGTGTAGATCCCTTGGCCTTTGTGCTGTTATCTGCATCTTATTTTTAGGCAAACTGTCCCAGGAAACAGCAGCTCAGCTCCAGTCGTGTAGGAGCATGGGTTTGCAGAGCTGCACCTGCCTGCATGGTCCTCCCCTGCCCACTGCCCAACCTCCTCTGCAAGGCAAAGGCTGGGAAAGCACAGGGTCCAGCACAGCAGGGACACACAGAGAGGTCCCAGGGAGCCATGGGAGCTGGCACCAGGAGCTCCCGTGGCAGAGGGACGGGATAAATGGTGCCCACACACAGTGAGAATGAAACACTGTTTTATTGCCTGATTGGAGAGAGGGGTGAAACCCTGGGAGAAGCCCCATCCCCTGCCTGTGCTAGGCCAATCTTCCCTCCAGCAAACCCTGGCACCAGCCGGTTGATGATGCATTTGCTCTTCTGGCATGTGGCAGGTGGCCTGGGCATGCATGGAGGTGAGGCCACCCCCCTGCCTGCCTGCATTCACAGCACATGGGGCAGCAGCACCCAGTATGACCATGCCCGCGTGCTGAAGGAGCCAGGCTAAGGGGCTGAAGCAGCTGTAGATGGCTTGAGGTTCAACTGGTGCTCCCAGGGAGCTGGAGCCACAGCCCAAATCACCTCCTCCTCCATTCAAAGTGCATTGCCAGGGAAGCCAGGGCGCAGGAGGGGAGGGGAGGTGTCGGGGAAGAAGCCTGCTCTCCTCCTTCACACTCCTCATGATTATCCAGATGTGTTCTGCAACAGCCAGAAGCACCCATGGCCCTGCTCCCCTGCTCTGATAAAGTGCATCCTCACTGCTGCGTGCCAGCCCAGGACAAGGCAAGACCCAGCCTGGGCACCACTGGCCCCACAGAGGGACCAGTGTTATTGCCAAGGGGTCCTGCCACAGCCCAGCTCGGTGCCTGTCTTGCCCTGAAGAGCCCATCCTGGAGATGCCCACTAGCCAGTGGGCTGGAGCAGCCCAGCCTTGCTCCACTAAGGGTCCCCCTGGGGCAGGGTGGCTTGCACCCCATCCCTCTGCCATGCCAGGGCAGACACAGCCCTGCAGGGGACACCCAGGCAGTGGAGAGGCCATAGACACCAAGTCTGGGGGCTCAGTGCAAACACGCTGGGTCCCTTTGCATTTCTCTGTGCTTTCCACCACCTCTGGGATTGTCCTCGCTCAGAGGGAAGGGGCAATAGATGACCTGGAATCTGTTCACTCCTTGGGCACCACCGAGGGTGCCTTTGCCTGGGGCAGAGTCTGTGCCACTGGGTGCCCAGGTCCCTTGTTCCTCCCAGCCCCTCCATACCAACACTTGCCAAATCCACTGGGAGTGCTGGGCCCTTCTCTGGAGCATCCCAGGCCTCCCACTGCCCCGGTCCCTGGAGACCCTTCTCACAGGGACCTTCTCCCCAGTGCCCTTCTCACAGCCATCCTCCATCTCCAGGGCTTGCCCTGGTCCCTCTACCCCACAGTACCTGGTCAGCTGGGACTCTGCCACCCGCACACTCACTGGTGTGGGAGGCACCAGTCCTTGAGATCCTGGGGGTGCTGCCAACCACCACATCCCGGACAAGCTGGTCCCAGCAGCCACCTGTGGAGCCACCTACCCTGGCAGTCTCCTCCAGGCAGCCTGGCCATGGGGCTCCTCTGCAAGCAACAGAGCCTGGCCAGCAAAGGCTTCTGGTGCAGCATCCCTGTGCGTGGGGGACACAGGCAGGGGCAGCCACGGATGCCTGCTGGTAGCCTGCTCTGCTCCACACATGGGCCATCACTAGTCCATCATATCCTGGTCCTTCTGGGAGCAGCGGTGGCACTGGCTGTGGTGGCACAGGGGTGTCACCGTGTGCTGGGTGCAGGCAGGACACGGTCCTGGGGACAGCAGTGCCTCTGGTGTGTGGGAAGCAGGACCCACCATGAGCCCCTCCCCTGCTAGAGCGGGCAGGAGCTGTGCAAAGCTGCACCACTGGCACCTCCTGCCATCTGGGCACCCATCCAGGGGAAAACCCCCAGCCTAGCAGTGCCCACACAAGGTTTAACTGAGAGCAGAAGTGGGGCAATGATCCCATCAGCACAACGGATGGCCAGATGGAGAAAGGTGACAGCTCCACCGTCCCCCTGCCTCCCTGCCCATCCATCCACCTCGTGACAGAGCAGCCATGGGCACCATTCCCCACTCCAGTGCCTCTGCAGCTGTGGTTGTCGTGCCCAGGAGACTGCAGGCCCCCAGGCTGCCACAGAGCACAGCACGGGGCTGGCAGTGAAGGAGGATCCAGGAGCAGAGGGGAATTCTGTGAGGGACAGCAGTAAGTCAAGACAAGAGCCCCTGGGAAAACCCCAATGCTCAGCATGGAAAGGGCATTGGGGCACATCCTGCTTCCAAGACCCCATGACTACAAGCTCCTCACAGCAATGCTGTCCAGGCAGGGGAAGCCTGACCTTGTTGAGTGCCCAGCAACAGTGCTGCCACACATCTGCAACCCACCAGCAGGCCATCCACACCCTGCTGTGGGGACCAGTCCCAACACGAGCCAAGAAAAGCAGAGAACAGTCTGAAAGGTCTCGCTGAAACCTGGCATTTGCCCTGCAGCGCCTGCTGCTCAGAGACTGCCAGCAGCAGCATCCTGCAGGCTGCACTTGGACCAGGACCAGCACATTCCAGGTGGGACAGAGCTGCCTTCCCCATGCCCGTGCTCACTGGAAAGCCATGGATCCCTCGTGCGTGGGTGACCAGTGCAGCCCAGTGACACCCAGCACACCCACAGGGACAGATGGGTGCTGTGCAGCCAAGCAGCATGCTGTGTTCCCAGCACAGCAGCATGTGCAGGTGTCCCACCAGCTCTGGTTCTGCTCTGGTCCTTTGGAGAGCCAGTGAGGTGCTGCAATGCCAGGGGACTTGGGAGGAGCCACCAGAGACACTTGCCCAAAGGGATCTGTCCTGATGCCAGTCACAAAGTGCAAAGACCTTCCCAGTGTCAAGGTCACTCAGTGCAAACACAAACAGCTCCAAGATCTCACCTGCTTCCAGTCCTGGCACTGCTGGGACCCCCTCCTGCACAGTGTGACCCTGGGAGGTTTGCACCGTGCCCAGGCTGGGTGTCCCTGGGGCTGGCATCGTCCTTGTTCTGCTGAGACAGCCACAGATGTGCTGGGGGAAGAGGGGTGAGGAGCAGGACGGTGCACAGGGAGGGCTCGGGGCCAGGTATCTCCTGCAGGAGAGGCTCCAGAGATGGCACAGCACACCAGCAGGGTGTGGGGACCTAAATCCTCCCTGCTCCACACAGAATGTGAAGGGACCGGTCACTTCTCTCCACGTTGGTTGGTTTTATCCTCTCGGCTCAGACCCCAAAGACCCCAGGGACTGAACATCAGGCTCCCTAAGGTCTGAGCATCCTGTCCTGATCCCACAGCCCCTGCCACATCTGAAGGTCCCACCTCAGGATGGCATCCGAGCAGAAGTCTGAGACAGAGCCCCACGTCCTTCTCTGCCTGCTGGCTCCCTTTGCCCTCCGTGCAGGCTGGGAAGCAGTGGGGTTTATAAAAAAACCAAGAAATAAAAAGAAAAATAAAAAGAAAAGAAGAAGAAGAGGGAGGATTTGTGTGGAAAGATAAGGGGGATGCAGCAATTTCTGTGGCTACAGCAACAGGAAACACTAAAGCCTTGTGCAACCTGGCCTATTGCATCTTTGGGTCTTCTCAGCTGCTGGCCAGGGTGAGCAGCAGGGTCCTGTGCTGGGCCACCCATCCATGCCCTGCAGGTGCTTCCTCCCGGCTTCAGCCCCAGGCTCAGGCAGTCCCAGGGCACCATTCCCCTCCTGCCTGGAGCCCCGGCTCCTCTCAGCCTTGCTTGGCAGGCAGCAGCTCCATGAGCCTGTCCCCAGTGTCCCAGCACGTTTGGTGGAGAAGGGCAGTGCCAGGCAGAGGCGAGAAGAGAAGACCCAAGCTCAGTGGGGTTTGGCAGTCCTGGGGGAGAGGGTGGCACATGCCAGGGCTGTACAAAACTTTTGCAATGAAGAGTGTGTGGAAAGGTTAAAACAGTTCCGAGATGTCTCAAAACCCTTCTCGACTGAGCCAGGCCCGGCTGGCACCTCCCAACGCCTCCGCCGTGGTCCAGGACCTGGGAGGAGCACTGTGTCCATCTGCAGAATGTTCTCTCCCAGCAGGCCAAGCCTGGGAACGGCACTGGGACCCCACGGCCCCTTTATCTCTCTGATTTCACTTTGTACCTGAGGACCAGGTAAGCCAGGAGCCGCAGGATGATGAAGAAGATGCCCAGGATGAGGAAGTCCAGGTAGAGCTTGGCCTCCTCCACGTCCAGCTCCTGCAGGATCTTGATGGGCTTTTGGAAAGGGCAGAAGTCCTCGAGGCACTCCAGGTCCTCGCGCTCCATGGCATAGATGGTGAGGATGACCCCCTCGAAGCCATACCTAGGGCAGAGCACACCACGAGTCACCACGGGCCCCAGGCAGCCCATGGGAGCCCAGGGCAAGGAGCTTCTGTCCAGAGCACGGAGTCCCACCTGACATAGGAGACGTAGGAGCTCCACTGCAGGTAGGTGGGGATGGTCTTGAAGCTGACGAAGAAGCCCGAGAAGAGCAGGACAGGGATGGCAGTGACGGGTCCCACAAAGGTGGCCACCTGGGGAGCAGAGACCACTGGGTGTCATGTCCTTCTCCACCAGCACCACTGCCTGTGGCACCCACACGCCTGCCCATGGGCAACACTTCCCTCCACCCCTCCTTCTTGTGGGACCCCCTGCCCCTCTCCTCCTGTCCCCACGTAGCAGGCAAAGCCAGGCTGTGTCTGACCTGTGGGGAAGTGGAAGCAGCTCCAATGAGAAGCCCAAGGGATTGGGCTACCAGGGCCGTGGCGGTGGCCAGGGCAGAGAAGAGGAGGAAGCGTGTGGCTTCTGGTGGCTGGCCAGTCATCCAGTACACGATGCTGCAGTAGGCGATGGGACAGATCACCTGGAGAGGGGCGAGCAAAGAGACCACTCCACTGGACCCATGGCCATCCTCACCCCACGGACACTCCCTGGGGGGGTTGAGGGCCACAGGGACCCCTCCAAGGCCAGCACGGGGTGTTGGGGTAGCCAGGGAGTTGGCTGTGCACATCAGCCATGCTTTGCTCCAGCTGAACGCTCACCTGGAAGGGGACATCTGCCATGGTCTTGGCCAGGTAATAGGCTTTCAGGCTGTACCAGTAGTTCAAGTGCTCTCGCAGGAATACAGTCATCTCCTGGGGGACTGCGTGGAGACAGGGAGTTACCAGCAATGTCCCAACCTGGGCTGCTTCCCCCTGCCCTGGGGCAGGCAGAGGTGGTGGTGCCTGGCACGGAGCAGGCTCCTGCCTGCACCCAGCGGGTGCTCGGATCTGCACCAGGGGAAAGAGTCAGTGACCAATGTGGGAACTTTCTGCATGGAAAAGTCAGCTTGGCTGGGGGTTTTTAGGCAGAGGAAGTGAAAGAGAGGTGAAGCAGCTGAAAGTGCAGTTTTATAGATGTTTTCTCAGCAAAAAATTCCCAGCATTCTGCTTGGAGCCAGCGAGTGCATTACAGCCAAAAACACAAATCACAGACTCACAGAATCCTAGGGGTTGGAAGGGACCTCGAAAGCTCATCCAGTCCAACCCCCCTGCCAGAGCAGGGTCACCCAGAGTCCATCACACAGGAACGCATCCAGGGGGGTTTGAATGTCTCCAGCCAAGGAGACTCCACAACCTCTCTGGGCAGCCTGGTCCAGTGCTCTGGCACTCTCACAGGAAAGAAGTTCTTCCTGAGATTCACATGGAACCTCCTGGGCTCCAGTTTGCATCCATTGCCCCTTGTCCTATCATTGGTCAGCACTGTAAAAAGCTTGGCTCCATCGTCCTGCCCCTCACCCTTTACAGATTTGTAACCATGGATGAGGTCCCCCCTCAGTCTCCTTTTCTCCAAGCTAAAGAGCCCCAGCTCCCTCAGCCTTTCCTCACAAGGGAGATGTTCCACTCCCCTAAATAAAGGGCAAAACTCCAATGTACCCAAGCAGAAGTTTCCCCCTCTCCTTTGGTTGAATTTTTCCCTTTCCTCTCTTATTTCCCCCCAGTTCATGTGGCTCCACCCCGCAGAAGCACCCACAGCACCACCACAGGGGTGGGAGCAGTGAAGGGGTGTTGGGGGCAGGAGGTTCCTTACAGGTGAGGATGGTGGGCATCAGCGCTGCAAACATGAGGAAGAGCATGGAGAAGAAGAGGAAGCCAGTGTTGTTGAAGACCTTGCCCGCGTCGTTGCCGATGTGCAGGTAGAGCAGCCCGATGAGCACCCCGATGCAGATGTGGGACATGAACCGCAGGTGGGTCAGCACCTGCAGGCACAGGAGGTGCAGGGCTCAGTGAGGCAGGGCAGCATCCCAGGAGCATCCCAGGGAGCAGAGGGCACTCTGCCTGCTCCTCAAGGCTGAGCCCCACTCCTGCCCCCAGTGACCAACAGTCCCCAGCCCCCCCTGCCCTCACCGTGTCCCTTAGGATGCAGATGAAGGTTCTCTTGAAGAGGATGCAGAACTGAGTAGAAGTGCTGGTGGCAAACGTGTGGCTCTCAATGTGGTCCACGTCCTGCAAGAGCACAGGCGAGTCAGGGGTGTGGGTCAAGTTCACAACATGGGCTCCCCTACCAGGAGACACTCAAATGCTCCCAGGGTGCCCGTTGTGAGCACCCCTGGTGAGAACAGACACTGCCAGCCACAAAACTGTTGCTCAAAAGGCTGGTTGAACACCTCCATGCTCCTCACCATGTCCAAGGAGCTCTAGGCATCACAAGACATCTGGACACTGCGGAGCAGGGGGGACCAAGGTGTCCCTGGGTGGGCACCCCGTTACCTGCTGCTCCCCGTGACCACAGGAGGCTCCTCCCATCCCCACTCACCGTCACACAGTGTGCTGGGCATGATGGATCTGCCTTGTCAGGGCTGCTTTTCTTCTCGGCCATGGTGCACATGCCATTCTGGACGGCACGGAACAGGACAGGGTTGAGGTCCCCATACTCTCCTGAGGCCACCTCGATAACTGTGGAGGAGGACAGGACCCCTGAGAGGTGCTGAGCCAGCCCTTGCCATCACTTTGCTTGGCCTGCCCAGACCAGGACCCTGTGGAGCAGGGTGGTGGGAGCCCAGCACAACCCCCACCCCACGATGCTGCCCCACACAGCAGCACTGCCCAGGCAGCTCCTAAAGGGAAGGGCATGGACAGCCCTGATCCCTGGGGATGCCAGGCAGCCCCTAAGGCTGGGTTTGGACCTTGCCACCTTCTGCTCCCCACAAGAGCCCCAGCTGGGGCAGGGTCACTCACTGAAGTCAGCAGGGTTGTGGTATGTGGGGCAGTAGAGACCAAGACCCTTCAGGTAGGGGATGAGGTTGGCCACGATGCCTTTGAAGATGCACTGGCCCTGGCTCAGGATGTACAGCTGCAAGAAAAAGCCAAGATATGCAGGTACAGAGCAACCAGGGGCACTGTCACCTGCTGCTGCCCACCTCCCTGCCCTGAGGTGACACAGAGCACCCTTGCCAGACCCTGGCCAGCAGGGCTGTGTGCCACACAAGCCCCAGGTCAAATGCCTGCAGCCCATCCCTCCCATGGCCTCTCTCCTGGGTGTTGGGCCCAGAGGAACCCTGCACCCCTGAAGACTCTGGTGTCCTAGCCCAGCCCAAACCTTGTCGAACATCTCAAAGAGCTTGGCGCTGGGCTGGTGGATGGTGCAGATGATGGTGCGCCCACCCTGAGCCAGGGACCGCATCAGGGAAACCACCTGGAAGCAGGAGGCACTGTCCAGACCACTGTGGCCACGCAGGATGAGGTGGAGCAGAAAGAGACAGCAGAGAGAGAAGGGGAGAGTTGAGAGGAGGAGAAGCACATCCTAGAGGTGTCCCCGCTCAGCTCCCCTCGTGGGCACTCTCCTCTCAGATTCATGGAGAAGAGCATCCCTTTGCAGCCCCAGCCCTGCCATGCCCCAGCCCTCCTGGAGCCCTGGTGGGCACGGTCACATCCCACCCTTAGGTCTCACAGCCCTGCCGTGCTCCAGAGGTGTCACCGGGCAGGGGAAGTGCCAGCCCCTGTGGTCTCACCTCGTGGGCTCATCGAAGAACATGACTGGGGGGTTGTTCACCAGCTCCAGGGCGATGGCCAAGCGCTTGCGCTGCCCCCCCGACAGCGAGATGGTGCGGGTGTAGGAGCACTCCAGCAGCCCCAGGGCTGTCAGGATCTCGTTCACCTGGGAGACAGCTTCATTCACCATGGGCTCCCATGGACCCTCACCCAGCACTGGGAGTCCCTCAGCATCCTCTGGTCCCCTCAGAGCCTCCCATTCCCTACTGTTCCCCTCTTGGGAAGGAACCAGGGGGCTTGGGGGGCTTGAGCCCACCTTCCTCTTCTACAACTACCTAAAAGGAGGTTGTAGTGAGGCTGGTGGTGGTCCCTTCTCCCCAGTTGCTGATGACAGGACAAGAGGAAATGGCCTCAAGTTCCATCAGGGGAAGTTTAGGTTGGAGATTAGGAAGAAGTTCTTTACTGGGAGGGTGGTTGGGCACTGGAATGGGCTGCCCAGGGAGGTGGTGGAGTCACCGTCCCTGGGGGTGTTCAACAAATGGGGTGATGAGGCACTTGAGGCCATGGTCTGATGGTCTGATGGTTAGGAATATGATGGGATAAAGGTTGGACTTGATGGCCCTGGAGGTCCCTTCCAACCGTAACGATTCTAATCTATTCCTCTGCACTTACCAGCTCCTTCTTCACCTCCTGCTTCTCACTCAGCTTCAGGTTAGCAGAGACCTGCAGGGAGAAGATGGATGGACAGAGAGACACAAAACTGTCAGATGTATGGAACAGAATCAGCTGCACAGGGGCCCCATCCTTGCCTGGCTGAGAGCTGGGAGCTGTGGCTCAGGAGGAAGGGAACAAGGACAGCAGGATTTTGTTCCCGTGCCCCAGAGCCCTTAGGATGCCCGGTGTGGGCTCAGTGCCTGAGGATAACAGCCCGCAGGATGCCCCCCAGAGCCCCCCAGTGCTCACCATCATGGCCTCCAGCACGGTGAGGTGTGGCAGGAGCATGTCATCCTGCATGATGTAGCAGGACATCTTGCGGAAGGTCCGAAGGTCCCGTGGCCGCCCGTTCACCAGGATCTGGCCCTTCATGCCGGTCTCCCTGCAGGAAAGGGGCACGGGGGGGATGCAGCACAGGACCTCTAGTCCTGCTCCCCCCAACCCACTGGCTTCCTCCCAGCCTCACCTGTAGCCAGCCAGGATGTTCATGAGTGTGGACTTCCCAGCACCCGAGGGCCCCATGATCCCGATGAGCTCCCGCTGGCAGAACTTCCCTGACAGGCATTTGAGGAGAGTCTTGTACCCTGGGGGGAGAGAGGGGCACGGCTTTGGCTTTCCAGGGAACAGGGGCTGCCATGCCATCCCAGTAGCTTGGGGACCTCAGGACTAGGGGCTGCAGGAGCCTGGAGACTGTCCCCATCAGCATGCCCAGGTCTCTTGCCCCAGCATCCGTCATTTCCAGCATGATCCCTGGTCCTCGGCTGATCCCATCGATTTCCAGCACCAAAGAGGCACCTGCCCTGGATAATGGCAAATCCCAGGGAAATCCCTGACCCAGGGCATGTGGTTACTGAGGACGATCACCAGGCTGTGCCACTGGTCCTGGGCATGGTGTCAGATCCTGGTCCCTAGGGCCAGTGGAGAGAAGAGTCCCCGAGCCCGCTGGATGCCCGGCCATCACCTTCATTGGCATTCACACAGTGACACCCCCGGCAGCCACTGCTAATCAGACCTGGAATTATCTCTGCTTTAAATGCAGCTGATTAGCATTTCCTGGCAGAAGAAACACGGTGTGTCTGGAGCAGGGAACAGGCACAGCCTCAGGCTCTCAGGAGTTACCTCCAAACCACAGGCAGGAGAGCAATGGCATAACGGGGTGCTGGGACCACGCTGAACCACAAAGCATGAGCATCTCCCTGCTGGAAATATCCCCCCCCTGCACCCTGTGGTGGCAGCTGGTGTTGGGTGAGGGCAACGCACCCATCTTGAGGTCTAATGGTCCAATGGTCAGGAATATGATGGGATAAAGGTTGGACTTGATGACCCTGGAGGTCCCTTCCAACCATAATGATTCCATGATTCTTATTTCAATTTTCCTGGGGTTTAAAGGAAGGGGTCTTTCTTACTCCTCGAGAGGAGACAGCTGCTTTATTGCCTCCTAACACAGCCAGATGGGTTACCCAAGCTGTGAGGGACAGATAACCCTGCTGCCATCACCACCACGAGCCCTCTCCATGAAGCCCCAGTCCTCTACCCAGCTCCTCCAGGTCCCGGCCCCCAAAGAGCTTACGCCAGGGGAAGTTTAGGTTGGATATTGGGAAGAAGTTCTTTCCTGGGAGGGTGGTTGGGCACTGGAATGGGCTGCCCAGGGAGGTGGTGGAGTCACCGTCCCTGGGGGTGTTCAAAAAATGGGTTGATGAGGCACTTGAGGCCATGGTCTGATGGTCTGATGGTCAGGAATATGATGGGATAAAGGTTGGGCTTGATGACCCTGGAGGTCCCTTCCAACCATAACGATTCTGTGATTCTAAGCCTCAGGGCTGGAGCAGCTCATGGTCCTGGACCCATGCTAAAGGGGCAGCCCAGGACAGGGGTCCTCCGCACCCCTCAGGATCAGGCCCCCTGCACCCAGGGTGGTGAGGACCGGGCGGGGATGGGATGGAATGGGAGGGGAGGGGGCTGTGCATGCTGGCAGCGGAGCAGGCGTGCCCGGCAGCCCCCTCACCCCCCCCGCGCATCCCGGCACCGCGCATGCTGCTCACGTCGGTGCCACTGCAGCTTGCGCAGCGGTTACTCCCGTTCGTTGACTGCCAGTAACCTCAGGCACAGGCAGCCCGGGGGCTGGGGGAGAAGGCTCCGGGAGCTCCCCGCCAGCTCCTCCATCTGCACCCAGCCAGGGGGAGAGCAGTGTCCCTCCCTGGGATCCCAGCACCCCCCAGCACGCTGCCATCCGCTCCAGCTGCCCGTGCCTTTCACAGAATCACAGAATCCTAGGGGTTGGAAGGGACCTCGAAAGCTCATCCAGTCCAACCCCCCGGCCAGAGCACTCTCCTCCTCCCTCCCTGCAGAGCACCAGCTCGCTGGCAAGCAGCCGGTCCCCAGGAATCCTGGGGGTCCACACTCTGCCCTGGGGAACCCACGGCTGTGCCACGGCTCCTCCTGGGATGCTGCCTCAGCACCCCAGGCAAACAGGCAGAGCTCATGCTGGGGGATGTCAGCACTGGTACCACTGCCTGTCAGTGCCTCAGTTTCCCCAGCTGCAGAGCCAGGTTGGAGAGCGGGTCAGAGGCCTCACCCAGCACTCCTGGCTGGTGGGGCACCCCACTGAGCAGCCCTGCACCCTCAGTCTGCTCACCCCAGGCCCCCACTCATCCCTGCCTGTCTTCAGCTTCTGCAGATAAGCTCCCCCTCCGTCTCATGGGGCTGCCTGATTGACATCCCATTATCTGAGAGAGCTAATTAAAGCAGACAACCACCCACGAGCCACCATGTGAATCCCCTCTGCCCTCCCTGAGCTCTTGGCCAGAGGCACAGAGAGGAAAGGGGGCCGTGGCCTCAGCTGCACAGAGTCACTGGAGAGGAAATCCCCTGCCACACATATTTTCCTTGCCAGGCTCTGAGTCCAAGCACCCTTGGGGTGTCTAGCTGTCAGCACCCCCATCACAGCCATCACCCCCCAAAAAACAGTGCTGGGGCAACTCAGCCATCCTGGCTGCCCCTGAACCAAGGAATCTGCCCCATGCCCCTCATGCAGCCAGAGGCTCCCCTGGGATGTGACCCGTGTTCCTCTGACAGCAGAGGTGCATGGCAACTGCTGCAGGACACGAGCCTGCCCCCCACCCATGGGCACCCAGCAAGGGCTGGAAACAGCACCTGGCACCCAGGCAGCCCCCCCCACCACACGGGACAGGGGGGTGAGCAGCTCCAGTGGCTCCCACTGTGGCTCCCTGCGTGCAGCCCTGCAAGCTCCCCCCAGCAGGCAGAGAGCTGGGACACCGTGCCCGGAGCAGGGATTGGCAGGGAAGCGATAAATCCAGCACAGAGGGAGGTGCTGGGCACTTGGGTGAGGCCAAGGCAGAGGGGTGCGATAGCCCTGCGGGTCCCCTCCCTGCCCATCCCCAGCTCCTACCTCTCTTCCTCCACCAGGAGCCCTCCCGCACGGAGTAGGACAGGTCAATGAACTCGATGTTGACAGCAGAGCGCTTCGGGAGGTGGGAGAACCTCTGTGCCTCTGTGATGTGGTTCTCCACCTTCTTCAAGTGGGTGGTGAGGATCGGGGCGTCTGGGGGGCTGGTGTGGCACACCGTGTCCTCCAGGGCAATGGAGACACACGCGGGGTCCAGACCCTTCTCTGCCATCCTGCTGCTCTGTAGGAAACGCAGAGGAATGGACTCACAGTGGGGTCCTCTCCCAGGGCCAGGGACTCACACCCCCTCCTGCTGGCTCCAGGCCTCAGTGCCCCCCTCTGCCCCGTGGTACTGCCCAGCTGTGGGCTAGTGGTCACAGCTGGATGGAGGATGGACCTGGCCACGACAGCTGAACCTGCACCAAGGGGCAAGGAGCAGCTGGTATCTCCACAGGCTGTAATTCATCAGCTCCAGTGGCTGGGTGCAGCTCAGCTCCCCCAGCCCCACTGCTGCTGGGCTCCTGGGACAGAGCAGTTCTGGCTGGATTAGACCCTCAGCTGGTGCCCAGAGTCCCCCGCCAGCACAGACTTAATAGAACAGGGTGGGGGCCCTGCTGGTGCCAGTCCTCCTCTGCCTCCCTTAGCTCATTTCACCTTCCTGGCTGTTACCAGTACAGCCTCAGAGATCAGGCCAGCCCCAAACTGGGGCCATGGCATGATGCTATGTGCACACCTGCCCCAGTGCTCTCCTGCTGGGCAGTGTCTTCTGCCTGCAGTGCTCCCCACAGCCTGCTGCAGCACGGCCGAGCTCCGCTCCGCTTGGCTCCAGGGCTCTCTGCGGTGCTGGGGGTGATGTTAAGCCGAGCAGGGTGGGCAGCGGGCTGAACCCGGCTCCCACTGCAGCACCGGAGACTGGAAGGGGGCGAGGTTAAAGGAGCCGGGCCCAGCACCCCCCTCGCTCCCGGGGCTGGGGGTCCCAGCGCTTCGCTAACCTACATTTGGCGAGGCGCAGGCTGCGGGCAGCTCCCTGCTCCAGCTGCAATGCACACACACACACCCCCCCAGAGCCCTGGGAGAGGCAGCCGGCCTGCCCGGGAGATGCGTTCACATCTCCCCAGCCCTCTCCCCGCCGCAGCCGGATCCCTTTCGGGGCTGGAAGGGAGCCAGCCCCGGCCCTCGGGGGAGAAGATGTGGGCTGCGGGATCCCAGCCCCCGCATCCCCCCCTCCCAGCAGCCGGGCACACGCTGGGCACAGCGGCCCCGCCGGGACACGCAGCCCCAGGGTGCGGGCCGAGGGGCTCGGGGGGGGCCCCCAGGCACACGGC
>VZRW01012491.1:205167-235305 GCA_013398125.1 Aegotheles bennettii | reverse complement strand
AGGGCAGCGCGTGGTGCGCAGCGCGGAGCGGGGACTTTGTTAGTGAACAAAAGACAACTGCGATTTACTGAGCTACGAGACTCAAGTGTGAGCGTGCTTACCCACATCCAGGTGCCCCAGCGTTGCTGATATGAGCTAAAGCACGATTCGTGTCAGTCAAACTGGCAGTTAGACCAAGCCTGGAACTGTGGGACAGACTGTTACGGCTTGAGGCCGGCAGGAGGAGAATCAGGAGCTCACGGGATGGAAACCGAGCTAGGCACAGATGTTCTACAATGACAGAAACTGACACGGCACACTGAAACTGATGTAAGGGAATGAAGAGTTAAGGAATGATCTATGAAGAGCTGCTCGCTTAAAATGTATTATGCTTGTTAAGGCAAAAGGGAGGATACAGGACTATGGATAAAAGGGAGGCAAGGACACAGAACTACTGATAAAGGGGAGAAACCATAACATGATACCTACTCCTTGGGCCCCAAACCAGTGGGAACCAGCCTTGTGACTGGACTGTGGCCAAGGAACTAGGGAGCATGCTCAGCACAAACGGGTGAAAAGTGCAACCTGAGGAAGACCTCTGACTTCATCCTTGGAGACCCCTGCCCACGACCACCATGAAGCACTGTGCAGGCGTAATAATATGAAAATGACTTTTAAACTCATTATAATACGAAGCAGGGATAGGTCATGAATATGTAAAGACATGTTAGGTAATGCACTGAATATGTAACATGTAACCACATAGATACTGAGTAGAGTGTTGATGAAAGTGTGCGGTGACTCCCTGTGCACCCAGCACTGTTTGCTTGCTTTCTATTGCCTAATAAACCTGATTTATTGCAATATGCCTCGAAGTAGTTTATAACATTGCCAAGGTGCCACTTAGGAGTTTTATAACAGTATTGTTCATATTACTGGGGGTTTTTGTTTTGTTCTTGCATCTGCATCTCAAAAAACAGTCTTACCTCTGTCTGCATGCATGTTCACCTTTACTGTGCCTGTTTCTATTCTACAAACACTCCCAGCTCTATCCCACAACTGCAATTTCCTCGAATTGTACAGAAAAGTTAGGTCCTGAAATCACAGGCAGCTGATGCTCCAGGAGGAGGACCAGGTTACACAAGGTGGGGGTACACTGATGCTACACAATACTTACTAAAAGGAAGAGAAAAAAGTGTGTTGAGAAAGGGAGTAATTCTACTTCAATACCTAGAGACAACACAATGGAAATAACTGCATTTTCACCCTTTTGAAATAACACTCCATAGAAATAAAGCACATGATGAACAGAGTTTAATCAAGAATTACAGCCATAGTCACATTATGTCTAAGAACATGAATCAGTATTCCCACTGCGTAAAGTTCCACATCCATACTTTCTAGAATGAGTAAGGAAAAAGATTTGATCGTCTTTAATGCTTACACAATTTCCAAGATGCAAAGTATTAGGGAAAACAGTCGTATCCTTTTTGCACACTATGACGGTAGTGCAAAACTTAGTGCTTTTGGCAAGAGAAAGGGTTATAAATAAAAAAGTATCTCAACACTGGGGGAGGGGAAAAACTGTATCTGAAGTGTTTCACATAGTTAATGCTTTCAAACAGTACTTCAGCCCAGTAGAACAGCAACAAATCCCCAAAGGTTTTGTTCTGCCATGAAATATATTTGAAGCTGGAGTGTAATTGGACATGTATGGCAGTTAACTACATATACACATGGAAATCCACCTTTTAAAAACAAGTAGCATTTATAGTGTTTGATTCCCTTATAGACAGGCACAAACATTCCTAGCTTGTATTTTAATTTCTAGAACTTAATGAGACTGTGCAATACTGGAGCAGTAGTCTAAAATATCCTGTATAGTGAATTCCATTGTAATTCCTGATCCAGGATAGCAGCGAGCTATCAGCCCTTCAAAGTGCTTGTACTGTCGTATAAACTCATCCTGCATGGAGTGCCACACAACCTGCCAAAGAAAGCAAATTTTAGGAAATGTCAGCTGGCACACAACACCACACGTGAGCTACAAAACGTCAGCTCATTAACCGATTCTCAGGGCAAGTGTCATTTTAAAACTACACCTTGCTAAAACAAAGTTCAGTAAACTGAGTTGCTGCATTAAAAAAAAAAATTGAAGTTTTTTACCCATTATGTTGAAGAACTTTAATGTTGACAGGACTCCTACCAAATCTGCAGAGCAGAAACTAGTGAAGAAGAAGTAGCCCTAAAGATGTATTGCTCTTGTCTTTAAAGACAACACCCCAAACCAGAACAGTGCTACTAATTCATGTTTCAGACTTTAAAAAGCTGTTAATACACACTTAACTCTTTCATCTACTTATCATTTACTCCAGTGAGAAAGTTTACAGAGTATAAGAAAAAAACTTAAATAACTATCAGAAAATATGTAATTGAAAGTGTATTCTGCCAGCAAGATTCCGTGCCAGGCTAACAGCTCATTTGAATCTAGTTCCCTCTACTTCCAGTGTAGTTCGCAGAACAGAGATCTCCCCTTAAAGGACACCTAGGGAATCATAAAACAAGTTTCTTTCTGAACTCTCTCTCTACCACAACAGTTCAAATCAATGTGACAACAAATAGAAGCAGAGTGGGATTATAAAAAATTCTGCTCAAAATTCATGTTTTTTCAGAGTTACCCTGAAGCTAGGCACTTCTCATAGGATACATATGCAAAAGCAATAATAAGAGCCTTTGTATAAACATTACAAGGTTTTTAAGCCATGACTTAGTTTACCTGAAGTAAGTTTTCTTCTTCACAGAGATGTTTATCGACCTTCTTGTAGAGATTATCCAATCCCTTCTTCACTTCCTTACCGGGATATTCCTTAATAACTTTACGAAGTTCTTGTTTATTAAAAGCCAGTTGATAGCTTACTTCCTCTTCTCGTATACCTTGTGCCACACGAGCTTCAACACCTTCAAAAAAATGCTAACATACAATAACAGAATTAATGATTATCACAAATTTAAACTAATTAACTTAATTTGACAAGCATATGTGTAGTTGTCTCAGTTCTGCTTGATGACTGTTTTGTGTTCCCCCCCATTTTTGTTTTCTAATTGGCACGAAATAGTGCTCAGACATAAACACTAACACAGCCCAACATATGAGCACTCCAAGTAGTAGCATAAAACTGAAATCAATCATTTCTAGAAGCAATCAAGCTTTTCTTTGCTTGATTTACAAGCTTTGCTTTGTAACTAACCACAAATCAGCCTCAAAATCTTTAGCTCATGAGGCCATACCCCGGGAAAATACTGGATCTTTCGGACAAACTGAGTAAACACCTGAATAGGAATTTCTCATAATTGTCCTCTCTTCTCACTGCCCTGCACCAGTTGACTCAACATAATAAAAATGGAGGAGGTATGCCTATGAACACGCACGTAGAGCCACACTGAATTAACCTCCGTCATAGCAGCCTGCATGGTGCTGTGCAAGAGGTCAAATCTGGCCATAGGGTATTGCACAGCATGCAACATCATCCTCAGCTATAAAAATTAGGATTAGAGGAGGGGGTGGAGGTAGTGTTTGTGTTCAAGGTGGCTATTCCTCAGAAACTGGCTAGGCATCAGGCTGCTTGTGGGAGCTACTGAGTGACTGCCTTTGCATCACATTTTTTTCCTCTCTCTCCTCTCCATGATTACACTCTTTATTTCCACACCCAAATTTCTCACTCTTGCTCTTCCTGTTCTCTGTCCTGTCCTGCCTGGGGAGGAGAGACAGCAAGTTATGTGGCAGCTTAGGTGCCAGTCAGACTCAACCCACAAGTGGGAAGAAGTGATAAAACATTTTGATCTTCAGAAAGAGAACACATCTTAAGACTTTTCAAAAAATGAATGGCTGAAATCCTGCTTATAGAAAAAGCAATAAACAGCAGGAAACATTCAGTGGACAAAACTGAGTCTGGACCTAAGTCAGCATTCAGCTTAACACTTGACTCAACATACAGAACTTCCCTAAAACTTTTTTTACTATTGAACAGCTCAGAATCTATAGTAATTCTCTCTGCAGTTGAGATGGGGAAAACTATCCCACAGCTCCTGATTACTTTTCCCCTCACTTCTTCCTTCCTCAAAACCATTTGCTTAAGACACAACTGATGCTTAGTCAGTACTTCACTGCCATGAAAAAATTGGTTATTTTCATCCAAGACTGTTACCCTCATGAGTAGAGTGCTCTTGCCAGGCATGCTCAAGTCTAAATAATAAAATATGACAGATAATAAATAATAAAATTATGATAGATGCAGTGATGAAGAGATCAGATAGTGCAAATTAAACATTTGAGAAAGACTACTCCGTACCATTTCAATATCTATAAACTCAAATATACTTACATTTAACTTCTCAAGAGGCTGTCCAAGTGAGTAGATTACATAAGACTGAAGATGATCAGTGTATTTCTGTTTGGCTTCTTTTTTCTCAGCCTCTAGACAAGAAATTTTCAAGCGAGAAAGTGTTGCAAAAATATGATGGAAGTTCTCCATCATGACCACATCTCTCGGTGTTTTCTGGCTTTCATTAGCTACTTTCTCAACTGAAAGAAAAAGGAAGCAAAATACTTAAAATACCAAAAGGACAACCAAATTCAGAAAAACGTAACTGATAACCATAATAATACTGTCAGAAAAGGAATTTTGAGTTTTGTGTCAACAATAACCATTTGTATGAGTGATTGTCATAATTGCCACTAAATAAATCAGTATCTGAGAACCCTCAAAAGTAGTAATAGAGATGTAGAGGCTCTAAGACCATGAAATTTGTATGCCAAAATAGTCACTTACAAAAAGAAACAAAATAGTGCCTACTGTGTGGAGGCTTACAAGTGTGCTTTCATTATCCCTAATAAATTTCACATGACAGAACTATTTAAGAAAAGTCTCATTTCCCTCTTTGCTAGTCTCCAATAATGTGGTGGGGTTTTTTAAAATGTACTTCCCAGTCTCTCTATTTTTGCTTAGCTTATTAGTTTTATGATCAAAGTTACCGTCAGTCCCCAAATTTAATAATTACAATGGATAATCCTGCACATAGATCTCTAACTTTTATCCCCCCTCAGAAAAAAAAACAGGACAGGCAAAATAAAATACTACCTATTGCTCCCTTATGGTGCCTAAAAGCAGACTGAAAGAGGATGGCTTCAACAAAGAGCACAATTAAGTGTCTCTGCCCATTCATCCATCAATCATTTTGCTGAGACTACCAGGATGCCCACCATGAAAGTGATCGTGAGCACCACCGTATCAATAAAGATCGCAAAACTGATTTCAGTCAGAACACTGAATTACCAACTAGGAAGATTGCTACTGCAAATCTTGTTCTTCCCGTATAATTTTCTAACTGCCTCCCCCAGTTCTACCTGAAGTACTACATCTTTCTGACCTGTTTCAAAAAAACCTAAAAATATTTCATAGTTCATTGGCTTGTAGTAGAACAAGGTTGTTGCTGCTGTTTTTCCAGACTGTAGCTGGGAAAACAGGGAGGACTGGTGAATATTCTGCTGTGTCAGGCTAGGACACAAAGAACCTAATCTGCCAACAAAGGGTCAAATTCATAGTCAGAGCTCAAGTGAGTTATTTTAGACCGGGCTATGAAGATAAACGGTATTAAGGCCAAATGCCAGGGATCTTATCCAGATTCACCTCCTCATTTAAACTACACTGGGGCAGAAAAAACAGGAAACCACTTCAGACAGAGTACATTGTAGTGCTGACATCTCCCTCCCTCCCTCCAGAGTCTTAACCACTTCCCTCTGTCACAACTAAAAGTTACTTTACAGTTATGTACAAAGGTAAGTATCTACAGTTTGCTCTTAATAAGTATATTACAATCAAAAGGTATACACTTCTACCAATAAAGGAGATAAAATTTCAGCACAATATCAGTCATGTGGCTTGCAACAGTCTTAAAAAAATAAATCATCTGTTAATTGAAGCAAACATATATAAATATGAGACAATAATTTTAGTAATTATGACAACCCCAGAGAACCTACCACTGACAAAAACAGCTCTAATAAGTTTTATGTAGGCTTTATCTAGATCTCCTCGTCGTTCTGCATTTTTGAAAATTGACTCAGCAAGGGCTGCAAACTCTTCAAATTCAGCAACAAATGGAAGGATCCCAACTTTACTCTTCTTTGAGATTTTTACCTCATCCATCTGCTTCATTTGATTACTCTTAAATTTAAAACAAGAACAGATGTTAGCCTCTAGTATAAGACTCCAGACCATGTAACAACCAGTAAAAGAAATGCAAATGCAGACATACTGAAAAACTAACATACATTGAAACATGGAAATAATTTTATCTTTCAGTTAGTTTTCAATTAGTCTTCCTCCATTTCTACCCTCAAAAATTTGTAAAGAGATATAATAATTGGAAAGAAACAAGGAAGATGGGCAAGTAAAGTCTTTCAGCTTTTAGTCTCCTTTGTTTGCTTACTTAGTCTTAAAAAAAACAAAACAAAAAACCTATCCACCAGAAGCAATTAACAATTTTCATTCTGTACTCTAACAAGGAGCTTCACTTTTCTGATTCAGCCAAGCTAACAATTCCTTTTGCTACAGGATGTTTCTTTAATCTTCTACTGAAATTTTATTACTGATTAAAAAAAAATCAGCTTAAAAATATTTTAAGCATTAAACTCATCAAGAATGGTCAGTTGTCTTATGTTAGCCTAGAGCCAAATTAGATTTATGACAGCAACAAAAAAAAGGTGTATCAGTAACTATGTTTTCACTAAACTTGCCATATTTCATATAATGGTCATACTGTACTAGCAAAAGAATGTTTATGACAGTAGAAGCCTCTGCTACTGCCAAAAGATTTGCTGTTTTATCTAAACCAAGTTTTTGTTAAATATAAGATAGAAATAACTGAACACAGAAAAGAGATGTCTGGTTGGCATATTATGCTCAAAGAGTGAGGTCCATGAGGTTTTGCTTTGCTAAGTAAAAAAGGCAGAGAGCCATAGTTTACCTGTCTGACTTCAGTAATCTCAGTAAGAGTACAAGTTTAAACAAACAACTAAAAACATCAACTAACTCACAGCAGTGAATGAGTGGTCATGCTTATTATAAGTAGCTAATTATTGAAGAAAACTGGAATGGAGGAAAAAGAAACAATCACCAATCACCTTCTATTTTTTGAAGGTTTGGCCAGTAGAGGAGCAATAAAGTTACTCATTTTCACTTCAAATTGAAAGCGAAAATTTACTATAAAGAAAAAAAATAAACTGGGTAGGAGTGAACTTCCTATATTATATTTAGCTTAATTAGAATAACTAAAGAACTTACAATGCATTTATCAAAGTTCCTTTTGACAGTCACCAAAACATTTCCAAGTGTTGTGCTGAGAAAGGAAGCTGGGTCCACATTTTGTGCTGTCCATACATGATGACTCATCTTAACTAACATATAAAGAGAATTAAAGCTATCAATCTTGTCCCCCAGCGCTATAAGATTATTCAGCTCAGGCTCAATACAACGAAATATTTTTGTCATCATTTGTCGGATCATGTCCTTCCTATTAAAAATGCATAAGATAAAAGTATTACTCTGACAGTTTACTAGGCTATGTTACATGTTCTTTGATAACATTTTTAGGATAAATTTATTTGATATATTAGTCTCATTTGCATTCAACAAGTCTCATGATTTTCAGAACGCTGCTAAGGGAAGAAATGCCAATGCCACAGAGTAAAAATCAATAGTCACAGGTATAAAATATTCCAGAAAAGATTTTCTGTGTACAAGCTGCCACATACTCAAATTCAGAACTTTGCTAAAAATCTTTTCCAAAGCATATTTTACATATTATAGCACCTAGTTTCACTTTGCAAACTATTGGCCAATGAAACATTTCTTATACAACTACAGACAGAAACATCTGTCCATATACAAAAATTTACTGACACATTCAGTGTGTAGAGATAAATTAAGATTTAATTATTAATTTTCACTAAAAGGGAACAATTTCTGATTATAGAGAAAAAAGTCTTATATGCCAAATAAATTCACATTTAGGCTTAAGAATCAATAACAAACAACAGCAGCACATACTCAGATGATACGGTTTGTGGAACACCTGAAGTGTATGAACGAGACAAAGTTCCTCCATCTACTTCTTCCGCTTCATTCTGTAAGAACAAGGAACGTATTTACAGGAAGCTGAAAGCTTGTTTTCATTTCCCCATTTAAGTGATAAGTATATCTGACAAAACCAACATAATACTCAGCTTCCCCCTTTTTCCCCCGCCCCAAAGTAGCAAATACAGTGGTTTGCAAGGTTTTAGTAGTTTTCTGGTCACGTTCCCCAGAATACACCACTACCCACAATTACTCCCCATTGCTTTCCTACATAGCATGATGAAGTGCTTATTGTGATCTTACGAGGAAGCAAAGCCATTGCAAAAGAAACATGTCAGTCCTTCTTTGATAAATTTCGTATTGGTCAGCCAAAAATAAAGACACTGCCAGCTAATGGAGAAAAACAAATTATTGATCACCTGGATCACATAACTGGCAGATAAATTCAGAAGTTATCTTTTAAACAGGTCTCTTATGAGGCCTGTTCAGCATTTTTTACTTCGGTGACAGAATTAAGTCATACCATTGCTGTTCCCGAGATGCTCTGATGTTGCTGTAGTTTGAAAAATTTGCTAATGAAGTCCTGTTCTGCCAGACACAGAGGCTCTAGTTCACTTAATACTTGCTCAAAAATCTAAAGACAGACAAGTATTTTATCAACACACTGAATACTATGAACAGTTAGTAACGCTAATTTTGTTCGCTGCATAGGTTTTTATACTCTCTATCTCCAGTAAGCTTTAGAAGACTTACTCTACTTAATAGAAACGGAAGCACCTTGTACTTATATCTTTAAAAATAATATCTGCATCTTCAACATGGTTTCTACAGAGTTACTACAGAAACAAACAGCAGGTTTTGTACTGAAATAGAGGTATTTGTCATGATACTTAGATTTAATCTAAAATTAAAGACTATTTTGGCAATAATTCATCAAAATAATTTAATTGTATTAATACAAAGTATTGAAATTGTAATCAGGTGTTAGATATGCTTCTAATCTGCCATCTTTACACAAAGACTTTTCAAGTATTTAAGGATTAAGACATGCAAAAGTTTACATAAATAAAACCAATCTAGCCATGTAGTAAATCTACACTGATGAAAATTCCCCTAGAAAAAAAAATTGAAAAAACCTAGTAGGTCAGCTCAATAGCTTAAAACTCTATACGTTAGTCACACTCACGTCCCCAATGAGTGTGAGATAAAAGTGAGAAGTTGTTTAAAAAATTAGCACAATACGTCCTTAAAATTGTTTTTAGAAGTTATTGTTTTAATTCTAGACAAGTTGCTGCTTCAGGTGTGTAACAGCTGTTTCAGGCATATAATATTTCCTCCCAGAAAAAAGACTGAGCAAGACTGAACAAGTCAGAAGAAAAATACTCATTTCCATCAAATAATTCAATAGAGAACAAGATAATTCTTCTTATTTCTCACTGTGATAACAGCTCCTTTTCTCTCTGTAATACTGAGGAGTTAATTTCACTTCTACTGTCACTTTTAAAGGTTCAGGGGAAAAAAACGAACAGATGCTGAGGACACTCCAAAAACAATTTAGTGCAGCTGGCTAATGCCAAAAACTTAGATATGCAACTTTGTTTGATATGATAACTTTGATGTGCAACCAGTATAAATAAAAGTTTAGGGCCATGCTCAACTCCTGGCTAAAAGAAGGTTATACTTTCTTATCTTTCACTTTTGCTTACATACTGACAAAATGTGACAAAACACACAAATATTTGTATTAAGAAAAAACCAAAATCAGTTGAAGAATCCATCAGTTCAATTCCTATTTGCTTAAAAATGCAAAATGAGCTTAAATGAATAACTATTTTTTTATGCTTGATATTCTTTACAGATCACATGCAGCATATACAGGAACTAAATAGAATCTTATAATCAGAGAGTAATACTCAGATCTACATATTTCTTAGAAACTGCCTTTCTTAGATGTAAGGTACATACAAGCTTTGAAATTGGCATGTCTTAAGATTTAAACAGGACAGGCTTTTAAACTATATAAGAAGGATACACAAAACACTTCTAAGACACAACTAAGCAGGAATCCTATGCAACATTTTGGCTTTACCTTATCAAATTTTGTTCTATCGGCCACATCAAGGTCAGAAGCAGACATGTTTCCCATATCCAACAGTGAGGATGACTGAGACCTACGGTTCCCCGAACTCTGAACAGAGAGTTTATTTAGGCTAGAAGTAGACCCAGTCAGTTTTCCAGAACTTCCATGAAGACCTGTGAAATAAAGACACTATGCATGAGGGAAGCAAAGACAGAATAAAATACTCAAGAAGAACAGGTTCATTACAGAATGTATGAGATCAAGAGTTGCTAGTAGTCCTACATTAAAATCAAACGTATCAATTTCTGTCTAAGCTGCAAAAGCTTTTTGCTATAAACTCTTTTCTTGTTACAGGGTAACTGAAATACTTCAGCAAGTTTCAAACTACAATGTAGCTATAAGCCTCCATTGTAAAGTAAAGATATAAAAGGAACAAAATTGTGAAATACAGGAACACTGGAATAGATATTAAAAAGCTTTATATACACACAGGCCCTTTTTCATCTTGAACTTGGATCTTTATGCTGTTAAAATCCTTTAGTTTAGTGTTAACATCCTTTAGTTTAGTTTTAACATCCATAGTTTGTTCCAGCTATTTTGCTGGATCTATAATCCCACAGTAACTCTATTGCTAACGTTCCCCCCTCCTTTTGATCATAATCGACATTTAGACATTTCTTCCAGATATTATGGGGCCTTC
The DNA here is from genome assembly GCA_013398125.1 of Aegotheles bennettii. Lineage (NCBI taxonomy): Eukaryota > Metazoa > Chordata > Aves > Caprimulgiformes > Aegothelidae > Aegotheles > Aegotheles bennettii. The sequence continues at coordinate 224,411 of VZRW01012491.1, read as the reverse complement.
TCCTAGGTGAGGATCGTATCTTTTTATTTTTCCCAAATTTTCAGAAACGTTGGAACAGGATGGAAAAAGCCAGTAACAAAAAAGACCGAGAAATCGTCAATATTTGACCCCCATGTAAACCTCTCACATGTCAACCACAAAGGAACTTCAAGGCAATCCAGGCAGTTTCATTTAACTGTTAACGTTGGTATCTAGTCTAGGGACACAGACAAAAAGTTTATAGATCTAAGAGAAGTTGTTACTTCAATCTGCTGAAGAGTTGGAAAACTACACTAAGCTCTCAGGCACAAACATATTTTTCAGACCAAGTAGTCGCATGGGAAAACCAAAAGATGTTGCCTTTACCTGCAGACCTTCTCAACTTCTATACTGGGCCATTTTAGCCGTGCTTCACTTTTGCTTTGCAAAAACAATGGTTCTGCTAATGCTTATTTCATTCTGAACAGAGTGCTTCAGTCTTAGGTAGATTTTCCATGATGCAGCGCTATGTCTTCACAACGACACACATGCATTGACAATACCAACTAATGCAACTAGTTATACTCACTCTCAGTTTCCTGTTTGACAGCACTTTCTTTTCGAGGCAGTGTAGCTGGGATGGATTAGGTTGCAAGCATCAAAGACAAAGACAAGTTAAAATGCAGTTCGCACAAACCATGCACAAGATGCAAGTTAAGCTCTAACTGGAAAGAAACATGCGGAGAACTATAAGCAGCAAGTAACTACATTGCAAACACATTTAGTTGGAGAGTTACTATTCTAGAAATTCAGTATCTAAGCTATGTGGAAAACAGAGTAAGTTTTAGGTATGAAACTTTACTTTTCCTTATACAGTGTATTCATAGAACATTTTTGGTAGCATGTATTTAAGTTCTCCCAAATTGAGAAGTCCATTAAAGTAGGGTTTTATTTGCCAGAGTTAATAATGCAAAAGACTCAGTTTCCAGGATCAATCATCATATTGATAATGGACATGAAGAAATTAAAATATATTTATGTAATTTTGCACTGAGTCAGACACATTGTCCACCTCTTCAATTTAAAAAACACATACCAATACTGCAAATTCATTCACATCGATAGCAAGACTGGCTACCCTTTTCTGTTGTTCACAAATCAGAATGTTTACATAGAGAATACATCTTCTGTATTCATGCTGCACCAAAAATTGATGACGGCAAATTCGGAGAGGATGCAAACAATAACTACATAGTAAAAAAATTTGCAAGGTGTTTTTTCATTTTCCTGTTTCTTTTTCAGAACAGAACTGTTTCCTCGAGTGGACTTCAGTATGAAATTTAGAGTAAGTAGGCATTTATAGTAAATAGAGAATCCCTAACCAGTAAAAGGCATTTGCATACATACACTAAAAGCAGTATGTGGTATTAAGATCTTGATGAGGATGGATGCTACAAGCCCCCCAAAATGGATCAGGCAAGCAGAACCTACTGTAATAGAATGAGTAAATACTTTTAAATGCCACAAACATGTCTTAAATACCAGATGTTCTCAAGTAGGCAACACTACTGACAATCAAAACATCAAACTCGAATTTAATTCCAGCCTAGTTTATAGATCTTGGGGGGTTTAGAAGTTTTTGATACATTTGGCATATGCATGTCATGCGTTGGTCCCACTTAATCATCCTCAATTTCCAAACACACAGGACCATATTACAGGATGTGAAGAACTACGGGCAAAGATCAGGCCCTGGACAACCAGGGGAGCCACAGTGGCTTTTGAGAAGCCACATCATATAAACCTATGGCAGCAGTAGTACTCTTTCCCACATTGATTTTATGGTATTTAAGTATCAAAGTCTTGGCTTCATCAGAAAAAAAAATAAAAAGAAAAAAAAGACTACTTTAAGACAAGTGTGAACGCTCACAACCCAGATTTTTTTTGCCATAAAAATGCAGACAAAGAACCTTGCACTAGCACAGAATGCCAGAATTCTCCCAGCAGCCCCTCTGCATTTGAGGCATTCAAACAGCAGTGCTATTCCCAAAGCACAAAAAAAAGGCAAGAACACACACCAACACAGCTTGGAAACAGATCATCTTTAGTGTCTGAGTACAACTGGAGCATTATGCACCTACACTATTCCTTAAATAAGTTTACTATTAAGAAGTGATGTATTTTTAATTCACGTCCAACTAGTAATAGTACAACCACTACCTTAAACATAGAAGTCTTTGAAATTACACTTTGAAAGAAGATGTTACAAAATAAATACATAACTTGATATTTAAATGGTGAAATGAAGTCATACTTACATAAGGAAGAGCTTTTCAAACATATGTAATCTGCTTTCCTTCTTTATAATATTAGTACTGAGGAAATTATATTTTTTTATGTAATTAATTGTTAAATTTGCCTATGGCCTCAAATATGTGGCCATTGATAACCATTACTTAATGGCTTAATTACCATTCATAACATTAATAATTCTAGGAGAGTCACCACTGGATACAGCTTCCAGTTTTGGCTTTGCAACAAGTTCCTACCAGTTTTCAGACAACTAGGCACTTGGGTCAAGTTTTTCATGTCAGTCAGTCACCAGTAAGACTCAAACATAAACACACTCTTTGTACGATTGTGAAAATGTATTATTACAAAAGAAATCAAGTTAAGAGAACTGGTTAAAAAAACCTTTGCTACTTTCCCCTTGACTATTCAGTGCAAAGTTCAAGTATGCTTGAAGTTTGCACAAATACACGACAGAAGCCTTCTCAAGGTGCAGTTCTTATGCTTATGAATCGAAGGACATCTTTCTCCAAAATTCCTGATCACTCCACAACATTTACAGAAGTTAGGAAATTGCTACAAAAACTGTCTCCTGACAAACGCAAACCACAAGTGCCAGAGTAGTGTTTAAAATGTATACTAATATGAACGAAATTCTGAAAAAGTGAATTTATGAATTTAACTTCTGACAATGACACATTATGGCACAACTTGCTCTCCATGTCCAACAGCTTGCCAAGACTTATCTTTTCACCTTCCCCCTCCCTCAATCAAGCCTCACCACTCTCCTGAATTCTTCCTTTCATTACTTTTTTCTGTTCTCTACCATCAAACTTCAAAGCATAAATTCAGTACCCAAAATAGGTTTAACAGAACTTACTAAAGCTGCACGTCTGAATTTAGAATTTGGAAACTGGTGAAATGTGGCAAATATGAATATTTTTAACAATTTTGAAACAGTGCACTTTAAAATATAGAATAGCCAATATATAGATATACTTATTTCACAGAATCACAGAATTCCAGGGTTGGAAGGGACCTCGAAGGATCATCTAGTCCAAACTAGATTTCACTGTTGATTTCTAAGTATCCAGGTTATTTTTTTATAGTTTCACTTACACAGTCACAACTAGACTCTTTAATCTAGCAGGAACACATACCCCCTTAAACAGGAACACCTACAAATTAACAAAGTATTTCTAGTCTCAGACTATACAGGTAAATCCCACTGAAAACACAATGAAATACACAAGTTTCCTTAGGCTGAATTAGCATTAAAGCTAGTTTCTTCAACATCCACCCACAACTTATTAAAAGCAGAATTAATAGCAGAAGGAACACACACACATGCTGCCCAAGCTCTCTTTAATTACAAGGGTAGATTTTTCAAATTTGTTCCAGTAATAAAGCAGAATAATCCAAGGAATAAAATATGGTTGGTAGTTTGTTAAAAACTGAGTGTGGATTTGAAAATTAAGAAATATCATATTTCATCCTTCTATCTTGACCAACTTCACAAGATTTCAGTTGCACTACTTTGGCCTTGTGTAAGTCAGAAGTTTTACCAATCGTATTTTTCATTCAACGTCTTCCACCTTGCCAAAAGTAAACAATTTTACACCATTATAAGTTTGGCCCTGGGTATTGTAATGAGTATTTTACAAGCAAATAATAAGATTCAAAGTAATATACACATCTCCTGGAAGCTTACCAAACTTTTTTCCTTCTCTGGTTGTGCCTGTCATCTTGATCTTGGCAACTTCAAAGAAATCTTTTATTTCCCTTTCATATAGTCGTGATAAATAATCCATATAATTCTTAAAAGAAAAATGTAAAGTCAGTTAACAGGCATACATACTGACTTTGTTCTATTACAGTTAAATGGATCTTAAAAACAAGCAAACCAGCAAGTATGTAAGTTCTACTAAATAACAAACTGGTTTCAGCTATGTATATATTTATATATCTGTGTAGCACACACAGAATTATATTCATGATATTTAAGCAGGTTATATTGATTTTCCTAGTGAGTTCATTGAACAAACAGAAACTGCTACTTCTCCCCCATAAGGAAAGATATGCAATGTGGTACACACAAATAGGATTACTAGGGGTAGAGCATCATAGAATTCAATTCAAAGGTAGAATGGTGCTGAATTCTCTCCATGCTCTGTAGCCTCTTTTACTAGACTCTTACTATGCCCAAAGAAAGAGCAAATAGGATGCCATTCCTACACACCTTCCGAAGTAGGTGACTTCCATTATTACTAATCTCACCAGGAAAACAAAAGACCACAAAACTTTGGGAGGCACAAATTCCATGTGCCTACTCACTACAAGATTCAATCAATCCCAAAATAATTTGTTTGCAACACTGCCAAAAATAAGCTCAATTTAAAAAGACAAGAGGCACAACAACTGAAATAAGTTTGAAGATTATCTGGTTTGTTAATATTTTTACTACGAAGTTTCTAGTAATATTTTATTTATGGTCAAGGAGCACCCAAGAATTTTTTTCCCCCAAGTTCTTCAAAATTTTGTTTCTTAGCACACATAGCTATGTAAGTCTCTCACTTTTTTATTAGAAGATCACAAAGATGTCAACCATCCATTTACTATTTGCCTTACACTGAAGGCAAAAGAACAACTATTTCAAAGCCATTTTAAGAGTAATTTAAATCTTCCACAGTTAAGTTTTTAAGAATGACTGCTTTAATAAGAGAAGACTTGTTCTGTAAGGACTAACTTTACCTTGACTTTTATCTAAACATTTTCAACTATAGTAATTTTTTTACTCCATGTCAGTTTTAAACAAGTTACATATATACAAAGTCAAAACGTTTCTAATCTACTTTACAAGAGACCTCTGAAGTTTTTGATATTCTCAAGCTAAATGAAGGTCTGCTGAAAGATGTCACAATAAGCACACCAACATGAAAATAGCTTCATTATTTTTTCTTATTAGACTGCAAAATGGCAAACAAGTTTTACATAAATATTAATATCTTGTAAGACTTCAGAAAAGGGACACAGAATCTTGGAGAAAAAAATACGGGATACAACAAATTAAAAAAAAAAGACGTTTCCAATTCCAAAGAGGAACAAGAAAAGAGGAGCAATGGATTAAATTTAATATGAAGGAATATTAAAAGGATATTCACGTTGAACTGGATGATCTTGAAGGTCTCTTCCAACCTTGATGATTCTATGATTCTATATACAAGGCAATTCTTTTGACTCTCGAAAACAGTAGATTATGTACGTTCTCTAGCATCATTTGAGCACTTCACATACCTTTGTTAGCCCTTCATATTTTCCATAATCTGTGTTCTTGAGCCACTCCATCAGTTTAGCATATCGAAGTAAATCTCTGTGAAATGGATGGTGGTTGGGTAATGTCAATTCAACAGAGTGCTGGGCAAGAGTAGAACTCTGATCGTGACCCTTGGTAAGAGAAAGTATTAAAGTAAATCTGGATGCACTATACAGATGTACTAGAAGTTTCCTGAAAAACTTAAATCAAAGATAGCATCCTACTCAGACAAACACTAAAGCGTGAAAATATCTTGCATAGAAACAAAGTCCAGAGACACAGATTGAAAAGATGCCTAATGCACTACAGACACTGAGATGCACTGTGGCAGGTGAGCTTGTTCATTGTAAGGCTCTTGCTGTTTACCTCACTTTGCCTTTAGGGTAAGTCAATCTGGTGTTTTTTGAAAGAGAATGCAAGGTACAACTGAGTGAAGATTTAATGACACATGTTCAACTGTTTCTGAAAAATTCTGAGACATTATTATCTTATTTCTCTACACAACAGCAACAAAAAATCCATAGCCACTTATTTTTAAAGACGTTGTTTCCATATACCGTAAGATATTTCAAGTCCCCAGTCCATGGGTTGCCCAGATGCTTGTGATGAGCTTTATGCTACGCCTCTGAAAAACTGCTCCAGTACAACCAATTTTAGTCCACTTTGACCAAGGCTTGGTCAAGTCTTAAAAACATCAGTTCACAAACATTTCTCTCTCCTTCCACACAAGTGCAGACACACACACACTTTCAGTAAACATTTACTAAAAGTTTACAACATGCAGCATAAACCAATCCATTTAGCTGCAAGCTACTAACTTCGTGTTCCTCCTTTTCACTGGCTTATCACCTGAAAAACACACTATCCTTAAAGTGAAGATCACATCGTATTGCTTTAACAATGTACGATTTAGCTTTTTTAAGCCTCCACTTGCTCGAACTCACAAGCTTCCTGGGCAACTCGGGAAGCAAGCAAAGTAACACCACAGTTCAGTCATGTAGCAGAGCACACAACCGTTAGCCCTGGGTTAATCAAAAGGAAGATGGGACTTAATTTAAAAATGTCTTTAATATTCTCTGTAGTCTTTTTTACTGAGTTTGCAACAAATACAGCAACAGAACTTGATCTTAAGTACAGTTTGTGCCATGACATCACAAAAAGATTGTCTTAATTAGTCTCCAATTCCTGTAGCATAACATGCAGGTGGTTTACACAGGTCAGTCAATGTCCCTGACATGGGGAGCACTCCTGGAGAGCTCCACCTTGGATATGACAAGCTGGCAGAATATAAACTATACAGATTAAAAGCTGCATATCTTCAAGTTGGAATGGAAGCCAGTTTGAATCACAGAGTCAAAACTAAAGCAACTTTGGCTCACCTTTCTTTATTTTATTAGGTACTAATCAGTTCAGGTCTTTAGTTAAAAAAGCCCTAAAAGCTTCCACAATACATTCACAGATTTTGTTTTTAAAAAAATGAAGGTATGAGTCTTGTTATTATTTTAAGAGACTAATCTTTACTAAGTAACGCAATGCGAACACGCCAGCTTCTGAATAAAGATGGAATTCTTTTTTGTATCCAACATGAATACACACTTACTTTAAGTCCCGTTCTCTTAACTACATAACCTGAGACACAAATGGACCGAAAGAAACAACAACTGTTTATTCTCACAGCCAATGGGGAAGGGTCACACTGTTCATCTCCCTTCTAAAAGCAAATTTGTAGTCTGACTGCAACAAAAAACTAACTTTGTAAATTGTAATTATTGCAACATATACTTTGGAACTGGATCCAGCCACCATTCACCATGCAGCTGCTGATGTGATTACTGAGGTCCTACTCGATACTGTGTGCGCTTCTGGGCATGCAGATAGCAAATATTTTCAACAGATCTTTTATAAGCTTTTATAGGAATGAGATACAGAAAACCATTTATGGTTCTCTCTCCTATCCCCTGGATATGAATGCAACATTCCTACAGCATGCCCTTTAATGTTCAAGTTCATTATAGTTTAAGATAATTTACCTGGTTGCTTTCACAGCTTTCTTCAACTAAGTCAGTCCAAAAGATAGCTCATATCACTGCTAAGAAATACTCAACTATCCAAATTTCTATTGCTTCTTTCATATAACAATTTTATTCATGTCCCTTTATCAGACAACTTAGTTTTTGCTTAGTGTTGCACTCTCCATAAAGCTAGATGACAAATCCCCTCCCAAGAGAAACTTCTCTAAGTCAGCTTTTCCACAGAACTAATCATTCTGGTTGTCCTAAACTATGTCCCGTTCAAGTCTGAATCAATGCTGAACCTGGTTGTTAAAACAAATAATCTTTAAGGTTATAGACACACAGTAAAGTTAATTGAATATTGTTAGGACACAATAAAGAGAACTACATTAACTGTTAGTAACAGTTCCTGCAAACAGTTTAACACTGCAGTGAATGGCAATGCAAAAGTTGCATTTCTGTTTAAAACTTTTAAGATTTATTCTCTTTTTTATGTAAAGGAAATTAAGCACCTTAATATTTTACAACAGCAGTTTGAATCACAGCACTGGGTCTGTTTGCTCTGAAAAAAAGAACCATTTCGTACTTTGACATAATATATTTAGGCCAAAATGTCAATGCAACTTTAGTTTTTCATCTAATGAGTTCCAAATCAGAATATGTCTTGCTTGTATTTAGCAGCTGCCTAGACATCAGTGTTTTCGTTTGCCATTTTACTTTAAACATCTTTGTCTTAGTTTTTTCTGAAATGCTTTAATTTATTTTTTAAAGAAACATTCTAAACAAATAATGCAACTCTTCAGATGTTAAAGGTAACAAAGTATTCCAGTTAGACTTTTCAAAAACAGGGGACTGAGAAATTGCTATATTCTCTTCAGAGTAACAAAACACGGTCATTTTAGTAGCATAACAAAAAATCTGTTATACCCTCAACACTTGAATCTGTACCTCAAAATGAAGTATACAAACATTTTTTTTCTTTTGCAACAAGCAAAAAGGCTTTGCAGAGGGCTCATCTCTTGAAGTTAATGAACTCTTCCTGTTTAACCTTACAGCAAGGTCATATTTTTTTATCTGCTGATTAATCACCAGCTGGCCAAAACTTTTCAGAGGGCAAAATTATATGAAAGACAATGTGAGGCCACTATTAGTACCAGAATTAAGAAAAAATTACCTAAAAATTGCAGATTGGTAACAGCATTCTCAATACAGCAATGAAAAGTCTCTTTAGATGTAGTTAATCTAATACACATAGTATTATAGTATACGTAATCTTTTGCCATTTCAAAAAATAAAATCCTCAGAACAGATCAGAAAAGACATTCTGTTCAACAGCCACTCTCATACACAAGTCCAATATTCAAAAGTCATGAATGCATTTACTGAGGACTTACACAACATAGCTTCTACTTTTTCATTTAGAGGCTAGGACACACAGTCTGGCCTCATCTTTTCAAAATATGAAAAGTAATAGGAAAAACGTACCCTCTTAAGAACAGAAATTTAACATGCTATAGGACTGGAATTCTGCAAAGTGAAGAAAATGAAGAAAGCACTTATCTTTGCCATAAAAAGTCAGGCTTGTACTCTCAAATGCAATTTTCTATACAATTACCCATCATAACTCTGTTAGACTGTGTGCAGAAAATGTAATACATAAAAAAGAAAACATCTAAAACTTTGACTGTGCTAATATGTACAAAAACTGATTTTTTTTTATTTACAAATTTTATTACATGTCATATAAACACAGTGTCTGTACAGTTGTACACATATTACAACTTTCTGAAAATATTTTTCCTCCATACATCTCAATCTGTCTCTTAGCAATTTCTGGAGATCACATCAGAGGAATGTTAGCTCAAACAGATAAACAAAGCTTGAGGGCTGATAAAAATAACGGAAGCAAGAGGGGCATAAGTCTGATGCTCTGCAACTGGTAAGGATAAATTTCTTTTTGTAAATCCAAAGATGCAGCTGCTAGTTAGGTAAGGCAAGCTTAAAAAATTAGTTAGAAAAGCTTGTATCAAACCTGATGTACTCACTGGAACTGAAACAGAGTAGGACCTGTTATAGAGTTGAAGGAGGGTCTGAGAAAACTAATTGGAGATAAACAAAACAGAAATTAAAAAAAATCCCTGATGCTAAAAAAGACATCCAGCGTTTAGGAAACAAGCCTCAGGACAGTGATTTTTGAATATTTCAAGTTAAGGCTCAAAAACCAAGGTTTAGATATTTTACTTTGTATGATCTGGGGGTTTTTTATGGCCCTGGAAGTTCAGACAGCAAGAACTCCAATGTTTGCAGTCTCTGACACCCTTAAAAAAAGTCAATGCTTTTTGTTCTCAATTAATCAAGCCTTACAATTAAAATAAATCCTTATATATCACGCAATGTGTTTCATTCAGATAGCAAACCCATCAAGGACAGGTGGTTTTCTTTTTCAAATGTAAGAGACTCCTGTAGGCAGCTATAGTTTGGTACACTTAGTAATATCTCTGAATTCCCTCTAGATAAACAAATGTTTACTGATTATATCACAGAACATGTCCAATTTTAGGTAGATTGATCTTCTCAGGAAAAATTCGTAACCAAAAATTTTCTATCAAATAGTAAGAAACAATACCTGCTGAACAAATACGCTGTTCAAATGACTGGCAAGTCTCCGTGCAAATTGCTCACGCAAGTCACTAAACCGCTGCTGTTGCTGTTTCACTGCACGAAGCATATCATGTCCTAAAAACAAAAAGAACTTCACAGAGTACAAAACACACAGCAATATATTGACTGTGGGAACCAAGCGGACCAGAGGTCGCAATTCCCTCAATCTACAGAAACAAAATCTGAGATTAGTTAGAAATGCACATACAATAAAGGCGCTACCATAACAAGTTTTGTATATTGGACTGTAGTCTAACTAAAGCATTACCTGGACGAAGAGCCACATGCATGCACTGCAGAAGGGCATCTGCAGCATTAGTGCAGGCCTCGATGCCTCGAGAAGATGTCAGATCTCCCTCCTGAAGGGCTTTTATATGACCTTTAGCCAAATCCATGTGATTCTAAAAAATAACATAGTATTGTCATAGAATCATAGAATACAATCATAGAATCATTTTGGTTGGAAAAGACCTTTAAGATCCTCGAGTCCAACCGGTAACCCAGCACTGCCAAGGCCACCACTAACCATGTCCCTAAGTGCCACATCTACACATCTTCTAAATACCTCCAGGGAGGGTGACTCAACCACTTCCCTGGGCAGCCTGTTCCAGTGCTAAGCTAGAAACAGGTTAGTTTGCTGTGCTGCTGAACCAAGCATGACAAGTACAATTCCATCATTATAAAAACTTACTGAAGTTAGTGCAATAGTAAAACAGAAATATAAACTCAGTATTTTAAATGAACCCCATATATGGTTGCTGAAGAGGTTAGCAACCCAAGAGAATTTTATACTTGATGTGAACAACCACAGTAAACACAATAAAAATGCTTACCACTAAGAACTCTATCTCTGAGAGTAGCTTTACATTATTTGTGTTGCTGAGATGGATTAGGTGGTTGCTTTCTGAAATTTGATCCATTTGCTCTTTTACACTCTGAAGCATTTCTTCATAACTGCTCAGCTTTAGCTCAATTTGGTCAACTTCCTTTAGAGCTTCATCCAGCAACTTCATCAAGATATTCACCTGTTTCTCTGAGGCCATAATTGACTGGATATTTGCCTATACAGAAAATCAAGCCACAACATGTTAAGAGACATTTTTATATCTCAAAAGCAGTCTGATTGCTCCTTCTGCCTCCATTACTGTCAAACACTTTCTAAAACTCCAGATGAAAGAAACAAAACAACATAAGCTTATAGTACTTCTCATTTAAAGTGTTACTGAACAAAGCAGTTCCTCAGACACTTCTTTATTTCATAAAGAGAAGACATAAAACCAAAACTTTGCTCAAGTTCTTAGAATTGAAGTATTGATCTGCACAAAAATAAAAAACAAACAGCAATCCCTAATATACTGGAACATTTTTAGTTCGAGAAAAAACAGCTTAGGTGATTAGGAGATATTTTCTGTTGCAAAGTCAGCTATCTCTATGATAACACCCATTTCCAAAATACAAGCAAAACATCCAACTTCACAATTTGAGGTTGCTGACTGTTCCCTCAAGACACTATCCCCTGCACCTCCTTAAGTTTTGTAAGTGACCTCTAGAATGTTAGGTTATTTAAAAAGCAAAATAGCAAACAATATAATATTGTTACAATACTGTACAGCCAAATACTGCGTTACTAGACTAAGCCAGTTTCCTAATTACACTGAGAGTAGTATTTTAGGCATAAGAGTTTGCATCCATGGACATAGAGAATAGATGTTCGTGTTTCTCTCCACCTGACTTTAAGAAAGGTATATGCAGAATGCCTCCTTTTTTTCTTCTCAACTCCTCGTTTGAAAGCCTGCGACTTACCCCAGAAGGTCTGGAAGGTAAAATGCAAAGCTGAAGATCTTTAAAATCTGGTAATAGACAAGATGTAGCTCTGCTTAGAAGCAGATATACATTTATATTTAAATATGTGGTAAAACATGTCAGTTACCTTTTCAAAAAACACCCCATAGTATCAATGAAAACAGTTCTACATGCTGTACATTAGAAGAAATGTTTACCCCGTCTAGCACTTGTAGCTCTCTCGACAACTTCTCTGCAAAGGCTTCAGCATTAGAAATAGCACATTCACACCCTTCCATCATTATTTCAATATCCTGTTCTTCTCTTGCATTTAACTCCTGGTATTCATCCACTGCCTCTTCATCACCTCCTGCTACATTTTGATTCTCTCCACTTGGAACGGATTCTTACGTAGAGAAGGGAAATAAAAGGTGTTACCAAGTACAAAAAGTCATAGCATTTTAAGAGTACTTAAGTATATTCCACTATCTTTAAGTAAATTAATCCATTAAACAATTTTCACAACAAGCACCTGCCACCTACACACACTTTTTTCAAGTCTCAGTCTTCCATGGGCTTCATTAAGATTTCCAGAACCAGTTCCCAACATTGATGCTTTCCAAATTACACCAACATAAGTGAAATACAGCCAGCCACCTTCCTCTATTGCATGTACAAAGGGACATACTGTCTTCACTTTATTCACCTTTCACATTAGTAACCAACATCAGAATACATTACACTATTACACTAGATTTGTTAGCAGGAGATAAGACTTGTTAGAGAAGTTAGACTGACTCTTTTGGTAGACAGAGTATAAGGGAAACACACCAAAGTTGATTAAGAAATATATCACTGAAGAAATAAAAAACATCTTGATGCTCGAGATAAGCTGCACAGCAGGAAAATCAATACTGAAGTAAGTGAAAATTATATAACAATGTTTTAATGAACTATGATTTCTCATGGCAGTGCTTACTTAATTCAACAAGCTACTTAAAGGCTGACAAATGATTTTACGCTAACATTAACGCAGTCCAGCCAGAAAGTATTTAGGACATTTTAAACATCTCTTATCTCTAGCAACTCGATAAGCTATCCAAAGCACTACTTAAAAAAAAAGAAAAAGCATATTATTTAAGAAAAAATGCTTACAGAGCAGAATAAAGGAAAAAGGTGTTACGCACCTTCTGCAACTTTAGGAAGTTCTGAAGAATTAAAAGGTATGGAAAAGCAGAGGAAAGGAAGCAGAGAATGTTAGCCAGACAAAGCATGAACAGTATGTATATCTTTAAGTGGCAATAAGTTTGAATGTTTTAAAATTGCACAAAATAGAAGAGTTAGAGGTTTGTTAAAGGCAAATTTCAGTCAACACCAAAAACCAGAAATGCTGTCCTCCCTGTTTTACATTTCTAATTCCCATTCTCCTGTACAAGCCAGTATAGTATTTAATATCAACAGTTAAACCACTTCTGAGAGTCAACATGAGATATGCTTACTCACTAGGCTTTACTAAAAAAATGTAACTATTAAAAGATAATGGGACTGTAAAAATATTTAATACAGCATGAATGAACAAGATATAATGCCTTCTTAGCTACCAATTAGTCATGTAAATTGTAATAGGATCCAGCAGAATTTAACACTTCTTCACAGTTTGTAAAATAGAAATATGGTATAAAACCTCATTTATATGCATATGGTATATGGCATACTACTGAAGTGTCACATTTTAAAGCATTTTTCTAATTTGGGGGAAATTGAATGTATAATAAATCTGCTTTTGTTCCTGTTTTAGAAAGACCAGATCTTGCAGGTAGATTTTATTTTGTTAAAAAAACAGAATGTCTTTGAAATACAATTAGATATTTAGAACTTCATTAATGAAGTATTTTGTCTCCGTTCTCAGTTTTCTAACAGAAAATCTGTTATCTAGTCCCCTTGTTTATCTGAAGACTTAGGAAATATAGAAGAATACAACTGAGTAGAAAAAAAAAAATAGAATTAGGATTATTCTTTTTTACTACATGTGGTTTACGTCAACAATTATTGAACTTTATGCTTAACATACAGTCGTAGAAATTTACCTTCCAAAAGCTGTGAGCTAACATTAATAAAGTCAATTTTTTTTCTAAGGTATCTCTGATTGAGTTTCCAGATACATGAAATGAAGGTGTTCTTTTCCACTGTGCTGCTTGCAACCCATTTGTATACTTTGTCAAAATGCAAGTCAAATTCAGGACTCTCCTGCAAAAGATGAGATATGTTACAGGCTCAACAGTCAAATGATTCTCTGAGCAGCAAAGATTGCTTACTCATTTAATTACTGAGATAGCAGGATAAAAATGAAAGTACACAGACCTCAGCCTTAAGCTGCTATACCAACACTGGCACCCTGATGCACCTTAATGAAGGTGCTGTAACACTGAAAGTGAAAAACTAGATTCCACACAATGAAGACAGTATTTTGTCAAGCCAGATAAGGCAACAAGAACACATAATACAGAGATCTGCAAGAGTTACAAGAAACATTTGACAGTGCTCTCTGCCCTGCAACAGTGTCCTCGGAAAGCCCTGTGTTAGCCTTCTGAAACTGAAAACAGTGGCTGGAATTACTAGCAACACATACAACACAATTCAAGGAGACTTAGGGAAATAAGCAGGGGAAAAAAAATATGAGTGCTTTATATATTTTATAGATATGATAGAATTTAATAGCACTGAACTGGATAGAAAAGATCATTTGGTATTTTAATGGTAAAAAACTACTACAAAAGTATTTTCAACTAGACTTTCTGCCCTGTGAGAACATTGCTTTGATAACAACTGAATAGAGTGCTTTCTTTTCTACAGCCACTTATGAACTCAGTATGGCCTGTAACTGGGAATAGTCTGTTTTAAAGATCATATTCTAAGCATTTTACAAGGTCTAGCCTTCTTCCAAAGAAAAATGTTATTGCCTCAGATACATGTTAAATTCTTACTTACATATAGTTTGTAAAAACTACTATTGCTGCTACTTGTTACTTACATTGTCACCACTATGTGTAGAAGCAGGCTGCGCATGAAGCCACACGTGATGGGAAATGGTTATTTCCTGTACAGCAGTTCTGGTTTTCTCTCTAGCTTATACTGATAAATATAATTACCATGCATTTCTAAACAAATAGTATCATTGCATAACCTTGGAATCATCTGACAACTAGTGCAGGAAAGGTCTGTGTCCAAAGAGTCACAAAGTGTCACATTTGGAAACCAAAACATGATGCACCTATCAACTTCAACTCTAACATTTTTTTAGTATGAAAGTTGGGCATTCAACATTTGTTTTTTGAAAGAAAACTTCAAAATTGCTCTTTAGAATTGTGTATATATATTACAGCACATTTCTGAAAACAGTCAACCAGATTCTGTTTTGTAAGAAAAAGCTCTGAAAGATGGTATGATTTTAAACAGAACCTGAACCCAAAAGAAGCAATTCTCCAACAGCATACTTAGGAACAGCATGGAAAATACAAAATATAGCCGACAAGTATGTGGGTAACTGAAATAACAAAACATATTTAACATACACTTAGGGAGGGGGAAATAAAAAAAAAATCTTCGTATTTTCTGCACTATCCTCCCAAATCACCAGTTAACAGAACAGAAAACCAGACATCACCAGGTGAAGAATTTTCACCTCTGCCTGTTTGTACATCTCAGTTTATGACAACAGATTAATTTAAATCATAATAAATAGGTTACTCTTTTCTATGGAAAGGAACACCACCTCAGGACTGTATGCTTTCCAACAAATGGCCAACGTCATGATTTAGAGAACAGATATAAGGGCTCACCTTCAAAAGCTTGTATACTGCTCATTAAGAATGTTTTAAGTGTCCTAGCAAAAAACATTACATGTAGCTCAATGTCATTAGTAAAATGGTCACAAACTTTTTTAATGGGAAACTAAGCTTGGAGTAAAAATTTACATGAAACTTGAAACAAAAAAGTACTGGTCCTTAGCACAAGCACTACACAGTCACGGAGAGACCACTACAATAAACAGGACAAATATTCAGAATATTGCTATTCAAGCGTATCTAGACTACTCTTACTCAGTTTACCAGGCTTATATTATTGGAAAAGCTGGAAGAAAATGCAGGCATAAGCACCACAGAAATGTATCACAGTAATTTCTAATGAATGTGTTACCAATCTAAGCTTTAAAGCAGTCAGTATCAAGGAAGTTAACTCTAACTTGGAACCAAAAGGATGTTCTGAGCAGAGCACTAAACCAAAAAAAGTTACACATACTTTAACAGCATCTTTGGCATCAACAACAGCAAGATCTCGAAGTGCCCACGCAGTCTGCCTTTTGTAGAAATCTCCCTTGTCAGATTTTTTCACTTTTACCACATTTACTTGCACTGGTCGTTCTGTTGTCACTGTTAAATGAAGTAAAAGAGCAATTTCAAACAACACAAATTACTTTGACATCTGTTTTTACTGTATTTCAACTTATGAAATGAATTATCTGTGGGGGAGATCTCATAATATTTATTTGATGAAAAGAGACTCTTTGAAACATTTTCATCCACAATATCCACAGCTCAGTTTAAGTACCAGTCAACCAGATATACATCTCTAAACAACCTGTGAAGTAATGAACCCAACCTGCAAATATTTCTTTGATGCAGATCTCAGACCATGGCCACATAACTGGCAAAGCACAGAGGTAATTGGAGATTATACAGTCAGAGTAAAAACTTTTTCTGAGATTCTCCAGTAAAAAAAAAAATAATAAATATTTCTAGCAAGCTATTTTATTGATGATCCAAAACACCTAATTTTTTGAAGAGACATAACACACATACCCTTAAAGGAACATTAGAACTCAGTTCAGTTGCCATGCCTTTCCAGAGCTCTCTGCCTTAGATTCTAACCAGTACCCTATTGCATTATTTTGGCTGATGAGCCTAAACACCTACTAAATCCCCCTTTAAGCACTATATAAAGCCTGCTTCAAAAGCACACCAGTCACACACAATTTTGATTCTTTCATTTGAAATTACAATGAGATCTGAGAATAAAAGTACAGCATTTTGTTTCTTTTTCAATAGAAGCAGAAGCAATAAAGGAAGAATAAGCTACAATTTTCTCCATTAGAAACGGTGTCTGTTTTATATGGGGCAAGAATAATTATTGTAAATAAAGCTAAGACAAATGCAACTGAACAAAAAAAAGGTGAAGTCAAGAAATAGGGTGTAGTATTAGTATGTACCTGTGGCACACAAAAAGCAGTTTCTCTTCTTTTTGCCTGCTTTGCACACGTTCACAATGCTCAACAAGCGTTCATCATTGGGAGTGAAAATATCCCTCTGTAAAGCATGCTTGATTGCAGTCATTTTCTCTCAGCTGAAAGATTTTAAGAAGTCATAATACATTCAGGCATATTTAACACATCCTCCCCTAAAAATGAACTAGTTGCTTACTTATATCAACTACAGTTCTTTGAAAATAAATTTTACAGACAATGTAATGAATCATAATCTAGACAAGCACGACAGATAGGTGAAAGACCAGCCCACTTTAGGAAAAAATCCAAGATAAAGCTTGTTCTCTTACTTCAGTAAGACAACTGTAATTTATCTACACTAGCATGATCTTTCTGCCTAATTTAATGGAGAACAAAAAGCTTCTTAGTAGTGAAGTGGATTTGAGGCATTAACAAAAAAAGTTGAAATTGGAATCAAGAAAAAAAAAGACTCCCTCACTAAGAGTGGAATTTTAGAATGGGTATGAATGCCGTGGTTCTACTAAAAATCTGTATGAAAAAGGTGAACAAAAAAACCCCACAGAATTTGACAGGATGAAGAATGACAGGATGGGGATGGAGAATGCGAAACTAAAGTTACTACAGTGACGACACCAACCAATACTCAAGGTTGCAGAGATCAATTGGGTGAGAAAAAAACAAAAATGAAACAAAAGCCCCACCAAGCTCCAGAAAATTAAGGAATTAGCAATATTCACCTGATTCAGAACAGTTCCTCGCCCTATAGAGAAGTTCTAGGTAGACCAAAGAGCAACACTTGAACATCAATTTCAATGTTTTTATTTATTTACAGGAGCTCAAATATTACCCTGAACTTGTGCCTTAGAATTCTACAGTGCATTAAAAACATGATTAATGTACATCACATGCTCCACCATCTGATGCTGAGACAATATGTGGAGTTAAATTTTAGGCTGGATTTCTTGCTTGGAGATGCCTGGGTTGCTTTATCTAACAAACACACAACCAAGACAAAAAGGTTCCCTTGGCACTTGGAGCAGAAAAGGCACCGACTTTTCTTTTATTCTTTAATGTCCCACAGCTCAGCTGGCTGCCACATCTCTCCTTAGGGAATCCAGCAGTTTGAAATATTAGTAACCCAAGGGCTTTGGGAAAACAAGGGCCAATATGTCAAGCTGGAATCAGCATTGTCAAGTGCACAGAGAATCCAAAGAAATGCTGTTTATGGGATGCCCCTATGCCAGTGTAATGCTCCATAGCTGCTGTCTTAACAATTTTTCTCCCCTTTCATTAAATGCTGGGCCCAGCTTCTGTTTCCCAAATCACATGTTGTCACTCCTGTTACTCTTCAACAGCTGCGTAAAATGATCACACAAGTTCAAACAACCTGGTGTATTTCAGAAATGCCCCCTTTTCTTTCCAATTTAGGATTTTACTTTCTGCTCTGAACCACATTCAAACTGCTGCAGCTCGCCAGCTCCCACTGCAGTGCCCACGGGAGCAGAACACGCCAAAACTGCCATCAGAGACCTGCTCTGACATGCAGTCCAGCTTCTCCCTCAAACTCAACCGACCCCCTTGGCCACAGCCCGAGAACCTTCACCATGTGCCAGGACATCACCGAGTTCTTCACAGGCGACTGCTGTCCCGGAGGAACACGGCGTGAAGCACAGGGAGCTGGGGGTAAAGCTGCTGCCTCCGAGAAACGCTCCGGGAGAGCCGAGACCACGCCGACCCCTAACAAACCCCTCGGACACCGCTGCGTGTTGGGGGTTTTCTCCTACCTAGGCCGGTTACAGAGCCTCGGCCGCGCCGGCTCAAGGACACGGCACCACAGCCGGGGCCTGCCCGGGGACACGGGAGGGCCCAGCGGAGCGGCCGGGGCACACGGTGCGGCCGCAGCCCCGCACCGAGCCGAGCAGCGCGGCCGCCCCGCAGCGCCACGAGA
>VZRW01012491.1:193178-203178 GCA_013398125.1 Aegotheles bennettii | reverse complement strand
AAGGCTGAAATCATTACAGATTACTTGAACAGTATGATTTATTCACATTAATACATCAGTATGCCTTTAGGTATTACTCAGGCCATGACCAGTAAAGAACAACAGAAAACAGCTTTTCCAAGTGATTGTTATAAATTGCCAAAATGTGTAATTTTTCCACTTGACTGAAAGCATTAAACGTTACTGATCACTAGAGTCTTGCTGAATGTACTTCTGTTCTCTGACTTACAGAACTATACTGTATGCTGCATACGTCTATAATACATGATTCATGAGGGCTAAGGTTAAAAGAGAAGTTACAGTTTGGTAATTTCTCAATTCAGCCACAAGATGTAACCATCTCTGCTGGATCTATAAAGATCTATAAAGACTGGACAAGGCAGTCATAAAAGGTTGGACATGGTTTCATAAGGTTGTTTTTGTTCTTAGTCAAAGCCCTTCTAGTTTCCTGTCTTCAGCTGTTAATTCTGCTAAAGGGCAGAAAACCCCCAAAACATAGTTTGATAATGCTAAAATGTGGTTATGTGTGTTAAAACTGACATGAGATCATCTTCCAGGATGCACAGTGCCATTCTCTTCCCTCCTATTTCAGCTTCACACAGTTGCTCGTTAGAAAGGGCTTTTGATCTTCCAATACTGACTTTAACTCATGACAAAATAGTCTTAAATAACATATTGCATATCATATAATACAACCCCCCGCCTTTACTGGAAGAAGATGGATTTATAAGCTGAAAATACTGGGGAGTAGGTAGATGACAGGGAAAGCAGTACAGGCTTTCATTGTGAGAAGGTGGGTTACTGTATGTACAACTCAGAAATAAAAGATCAAGAATGAGAAATAACCCAGAAGACACAGCCCAGAATAGGCTCCCTGCTCTGTTTCACTTCCAAAATGATTTTAAAAAATCTGCATTGATCTGTATTTGCAGGAAAAGGTTAGTTATCCATGAAAGAGAAACACAAAGGAAAAGAGTCCTTCTGTCTTAAATAGAAGGTCACGGGTCTTCGATGGCGAGAATTATCTCAAACCCATGAACTCCAGCAGAACTTCACCAGTGTATTTTTTGTTGATATGGAACTGTCTTATCTGAATGATGTTAAATGCATTTCATAGCATGAAGCTGCAGGAAACAGATATATTTTTTGAAGTACAGAATACAAATATGGCATTGACAAATGCTACATACAAATATTCTCAAATTCTTTTGTGATAGGTTTTCCTGTATTTTTAATTCTGATGTTGGTTAAAGAGTGTAAAAAATACACTTAGGAAAAAACATCACCTATATTTTATGACAGCCTCTATTCTCTTTCTGCCTCTTAAACAAGTAAGCATGAGCTTCTGTTTGCTCTTTATCACTCTCCTCCTTTTTCAGGCTGCCATATTTTTTCTTTCCTCTTGAACAGCTATGACTAATAAAAATTCCTCCATTCTGAAGAAAATCCACGTTATATCCACAATCCCAAGGAGTAATTCACTCCATCGAGTTGAAACCTTTTGTAAGAATGCTACAAATGTGTTTGTGATAATCTTTTACTCCTGTTAAGTTTCTTCCTAATCAGTTTTGGAGAAGTCTTCCAGAAGAAGCAGATGAATCCCCAGATGTTGTATTTCAGATTACATTCTGTATATCCAATGTCAGGAAATGTAATGTAGGAAACAATTCTGCATCAATTGAAAGATGGGCTATTTTGCCTGTCAGGTCTTTTCCATGTATAATTTAGCATATTCTCTGTCTGGTGCAGCTGGGCTACACTCACCCCAAAGTGACAGTCTCCCGCATCTCAGGACAAAGACTTTCCATAGTGTGATTGGGTCAGTCTAGCAATTACACGTTTGACATCTTATAAAGAGCTGTGTAAATGCAAGGAGTCCCTAGATAAGGTCTGCCAAGATCTTTTGAAGTATTTTTCCTTTTGATAATACCTGAAGTAATTTAGATGGGCAATGTCTCTTTTTCTCCTTTCCTTTTCTTTAGTCTAATTGCTTAGTTAAGAATGTCTGAAATATTACGTTACCAGATAGAAGAAATGCCAAACAGACTTTAATTGCTTATTATTCCACATAAAATGCAGGCTTATTTGTCTTCTAATACATTTGGTTTAATCTTTATACAGTAGAAGAATAGAAAGATATAAACTACTGATGCAAGTCCATAAAATATGGTTGAACATTATAGTAATTTTTAGCTTTTCAGTTTCTAACACAATACAGACGATTACTGGTCAGGAATTCACTATACTTGTACTTTATTTCAAAAGAATGCTCTCAAGTGTTTATCATTAGCGTTTTTATGTTTTTATTACAATTACAAGATGAATGATGGGAGCTTTACCTCCAGAAAATATTACCTCGTGCCTGTTAAGCAAAGAATTTGTAAACATTACAGAAAACATTGTGAACTCTACAAATAATACACAGTCCAAACAAGACACTCTATCATAGATAACAGTAGTCTGAATTACACTTGTTATTGGAGATGGTTTTGTGGATCCTGGATGTTGGGCAAATAACTTCTTGCAGCTATGGATCAAATGTCACAACACACATATTGCAACTGGATTATCCCAAAGACATTCTGAAAAGAACAACTGCATTTCATAAGCAATTACTATAAACAGCCCTATTCTCCAACAACATTTAGGTGCCAAATATAAGGCTTCAGTCCTAACAGATTCCACATAAACTGCCTTCACAACTGTTACAATATATATAATTGCTAAGATTTGGGTGAGAAGGAATGCAATTTACAACATATGCCTAATATAGCTTCTGAAGATTAGCTAATCAAAGGTATGGCCTTTCCTATACACAAGCAATAGAATAACATTTACAAAGTAAAGTAGAAAGCTGTACATTTTATACAGTTTTTCAAATATATTCTCCCTTATGTGATGTTATTTCAATTTTTAATCCAAAGTACATCTATACAAATGTTTTCAAAGGTGAGAGTTCGTGTGAAAGATGACAGTGAAGCACGAGTCACAGTGCCCTTGCTTGACTATACCCTTTTACAGATGGCAGGTCCTGAGAGAGGACGTTAATCAGCTCCTGATTTCCTAGGAGCTATTTACATCAGCCAGCTTTTGGTTCGTAGCTGGTTTAGTCCACAGTTCCCTGTACTCTCCTGGCTGCCAAAAGAGAAAGCAAATTTTCTCCTGCAGGATGTTCTGACCAGAAGCTTCTCTGAATGACCTTTTGGGTGGGCATTTCTTCATTGACTATGGGAAGAGCAGCCAACTAGTTTAGCTGACTGACATAGGGCAGTATCACCATGCTTCTTACTGTCAACACCATTCCTCTTCAGCTCTTGCTCAATACAGTTTTAATTCACCCTCCATTTCTACTGTAGTGTAATACTGTCACAAGTCCAGATATTACTTTTTGTTATGGGTGAGATGTTCCAAACCACCCCATGTTAAAGGTAACTCTAAGTACTAATGTGTATTAGTTAAGTAGTGCACTGAATATGCTAACACATAGCTAGAAACTGGTGAGAATTACTCTCATAATTCTATGAATTTTGAAAAGTCTATCACTTGCCTACAAAGTAATTGTAGTAGCCAACAACTACTGTTTACATAGTATTTTGTTAACTCTTGGATCAGAGGTAGAGAGTAGGTTCTGGAAGGTCTGACAAATAAAGCTATTCTGCTTAAGAACATTCATTTTCTGTTTCTAAGACAGTACCATAAGCAATGGGAAGGCCAGAGGGAGTACTAAATGTTCTGAGGGAAAAATAATGCAACTACATAGGTGAAAAGTTGGTCCCGTGGTAGCTGAATGCAAAACTCCGATGCATCAGGATGAGGTTTTGATTCTTGTATTGATATAGGTGTGATGTCTTTAACAGGCTTCTGTATTTTAACACATTTGAAAATAGAAATGTGCATCATTTTCATACAGAACTCATTTGGCTGCTTTCTTTATTCTACTTCCAGGACATAAATTAACTGTTAATGCTCTCAATGCTTTAAAAATATTCCCAGCTATTAATGAAAGACAATGAGCAAATATGAGCAAATGCTGAACTCTACTTACATAAGCAATCACCACTGACCATGAGAATTACCGCTCCTATGTTTAAAGTCTCATATATTTGTAAGTACTTGCCAGAGTGAGGCCCTCTAATATATAAAAATGAATGGTCAATCATTTATGTAGAAAGTATGCTCAATTTTTTACTTACACATAAAATTAAAAAGCAGATACTGCATATCACTATCTTTTTGATCAGATGATTCATGAAATGCTGGTCAGTGAAAGTCCACCAGTCACCTTAATGTTAGAAAATGCATCTCTAGGACAAAGGACACAGGGAGAGGCATAAAAGGTTGGAAGCATAGAAGCATATCCTCATGAGTACTAAGCAATCCCTATTGTTGGATGACCAGATTGAATCATCATTTAGGTAAGTGTCATCAAAGTTCACAATCTTCAAGTCCTTCTTCAGGTACATTTCATTCAGTTTGTTTAGCGTTCGAGCAAAGGTATATTTAGATGCACAGCTATATGCTTCCAGACTGTAGACTCTGTGGAAGTGCATGTCAAAACATGGATTATCCTAAAAAAAAAAGAGAGAGATAATTAAATTATTACACGCATTACAGATGTTAGAATGGCAGTCTGTTGTTCTCTGCCCAGCTACCTTCAAGGCTTTTTCTCTGTTTGGTAGACTCTAACAGACCTTTCATGTTTCTGCTATTCATACTAAAGGGTCTTTTAAAACTTTATAAAGTAGCAGTCTATATTAGCTGCAATTCTTTGCCGTTAGGAGTTTTGCCGGAGTAAAACTCTAAGAGTGTGGCCAAGCAATATGCTGCACTTTATTGGGGTTACACAATCTTGCTTTGAAATTGTCATGTTGCCTAAAACACACTATATGAAAAGCACTTGCCTGGGACTGTAACTATATATGCCTGTCAGAAGAAGAATACTGATTGCCTTTCCTGCTTAAATTGTAATTCTCTGTGCTTTCTGGCTCTTTGGCACAATTAATACTAGCAGCAGCTAAATTCTCTTAAATTCTATGGATATGAATAACTGTTATAAGTATTTATAGTAGTGTTAATCACCCTATAATTATGAGTTTGAGGTTCACTTAGGCTTTAACCAAAAATGAGACAGATTTTGATCATCTCAGTTGTGGAAGGTTGAATCATCTCTGAAGGATATTTTAGCACAACACTTTTTAGGAAAAAGCTGAAATAAATTCATGCAGGCAAGTGATGAGAAAATGCTCTGACTGACTTGGATGAGGAAGGAACATCTCCAGAAGCAAGGTAATTTGGAGAGGGGACGTAAAGGATTATTAGTTTTGGCTTTTTTTTCACTCTGACCTAAAGTTCAAATAGTTCACGGGATGCAGGGATACTCTGAACCTGAGCTCACCTCCTCCATCTCCCAGGTTCCTAGTTTTAAACTTGAGGGTGATGTGCACAGGACTGAATGAGAACAACCACAGTTTGCCATTTTCCTTGGAACAAGGCACTGAAACCTTTCTTGTAGGCTCTTGATTTCTCTTTCACTAGGATAATGTAATGTGAATTCTATTTTATGTTAATTTGAAAGCACTTTCAAAGGGAAAAAAGGCATTTTTTTCCTGGACTACATTTATTATGCACGGACGACTGTTAAAATGTCTTCTCATACATGCAGTAAGAGATATTCATCTTGGCATATTCTTCTAGCTTTTTTAAAAGACAATTGAATCCTACTTTTGGTGCTGTTCTGTATTGTACAACTGCAGCCTCATTTTACCCTTCTGAAGTTATATCTGAGAGATGAGGACTTTTTTAGCAGTCAGGACAGCCAGATCTAGCCAAAGCTGTTTCATGTTTACACACACAAATTTAATTGATCTGAGTAATGTGAGATTAAGCTATGTGAGAGAGGCACTATTTTGTGAGCTGGTACAGTAAACAATGCACTTGCATGGTATTTTACACATTGTCACACAGAGAACAGGTTCATACATTCCAATGACAGGGTCACAGTCTTCATAAAAATATTTAACGAAATGTTTTCAAATATGCATTAAACTCTATAGGTTTAACTCAAGTTTACACTGGGAGCTGCAGATGGAGAACTTTTATACTCAGTTATGATGAACAAATTAGAAAACATCCAGCTTCTCCCTCAGTTCTCAACTGGAGAAATGAAGTTTACAACAAACAAGAAAATATCTCCTTCCTCCTCCCCTGCAACAGTGCAAATGCCATGTGGAGCTTCTCACATGCAATAAAACCAAAATTCCTTGGAGGTTTGATTTATTTTGGTTTTTACATCACTTTCTTTTTCAGATAATGCATTTTAACTGCATTTTAATACTTGTATCTCAAATAGCAACATAAAAAACCTATACTCTATGTATTTAATAAGACATAACACTTACAGCATCCGCTTCTTTCCCATCAATCATCTCCAGATCTTTCAAAAACCACTTTTCAACTATTTCATATTTCTCCTCTCTATCCACTCGCAAGTGTTTAACCATACATATTTCAACTTCTTTACTTTTAGTCACTGCAAGAAAAAAATAGTTTAAATATGCAAGCAAGTACTTCCCAAAAGTTCTAATAATAAAAAACTTAAGCTGCATTTCAGATAATAACTTCAATGATTACGTTATACAGCGGGGCTGTATAGGGCTATATTTGACTTAATAGTTTTGTTTTGCCCTGGTAGCAGGAATAGCACCATGTTCTCCGTCTATGGAACCTTTTAGTAGTCAGCTTTTAGCAGACTTTGGATTTACCTTACCCATCCTGTGAAAAGAGAATCTTGTCTGCGCAAAAGCCTTTCATCTGAATTCACTAGCAGTACAATGAAAGCCTGATTCTGGCACTGGATCTGTATGGATGATCCACTTAACCTACTCTCGAAGGAGAATCTTTTGGGGTGCTGGAATCAGAAAACTGCAAAACCGCTACCCCAGCTCTGTGTTTATGTGACTTGTGCCATACTTCCCATTTGGTGGATGAAGTTCTCTTACAAAGCCATTACTTTTTTAAAGCAAAACTCTTATTCCCCTGTAAAGTATGTAAGTAGGCCACTTAACAAAAGTAACATCAAAGATATTTCTTAAAGTTTCAATTTGCCCAGTGCTATCTTTGTAGAAATTACTATTTTCCAACTTAGACAGGAAATGAGAGTAAAAAGAACATGAAGACACTCTTTGCAATAACTACCATTATTAATTGATTACATTGAGTGCTGCGTAGGAGATTGGATTTCTGTAACACACCATAATGAGTGTGAGAAGCACCGGAGTCTGAACAATCTCCTGCACATCCAGCATGATGGTTGCAGGGCCGGCCACTTCCCTAAGCCATCAGGTAGCCTAAGGTAAAGGCAAGATGTCACCTACATCTGACAGGAGCATTACAACATCACAGCATGAGGCTACAGATGCAGGAGCAAAATTCTTTTATTTCCAAATGCTGCCTGAATTTTTGAAAACTCGTGAAGCTTGACTAATTTTATCTTATTACTGTTAAAACATCTCTTCTCACTGGTTTATAAAAAACAGTATTAAAATAAAGACAACCAAAGCATATATGTTGGAGATATACCATCTTTCTATTGCTAAGAAAAATAGTGGAAAATAGATACATTTATTATTATTTCTCTCAGCCTATAGCTACCCAGTCTGCTGGAAAATAGAAATCACTGTTGCTTTTTTTTCCTGGTCCTATCAGTCATGGTTCTCAATGATTTTTAACCAAAGGACCACCACTGTATTATCTTCTATGAAGAAGTCACAATGGTTCTCATGTGCAAGCAAATCTAATTTGCTAACCTTAGAAAGTTCTCATCATACTTTCAGTTTCTCCCATTTTATTTGTTTGCTAGATTGTGAGGGAATATGTTGTCTCCCTAAAGAGTTAAGACAAAAGGAAACAAACCCAACACAAGAAGCCCCCAGCCCTGTCAGAAAGACAAGGGGACGTCCTAGTGGCCCCCAGTCCCACGCACTGCCACTTACCTACCCATCATGCAGGAACAGAAATCATATGGCATAAGAAGAGATAACACATGTGTTAGGAAAGGTGAAACCAGGAGCATGTCCTGCCCAGGGGTGAAACTTGGGCAGACCACTTTTGATTAAAAATAAAAAATAATTATCTTTCTTCATTTTTCTTGCATTTTAGATATTGCTTGTTCTTGCACTCGGTTGACAGAGTTAAAGAAAATTTAATTTTTATATAGAACATGAGCTCAGGTCTACCATTTCATTCTATTAAACTCTAAAAGATTTTCTTGAGGAGCACACAGCTATGGCAATGCCGTCCGTCGTAGGGCACAAACTATTTCTTACAGTCTCCCATGGACTGAACACCTTTTTCAGAGTCTGTTGGATAATACAGTGTTATCCCTACCGTTCTTCTCAGCCACACCAATACCGGGTTGTGAAAATCCCTGAATGTGGTTGCATTTCAGCTTTACGTTCTTCCAGGGTTTATAAAGCACTTAATGAAAGGATACTACTGCCTTCACACAGAACTGGGACTTGCTATTGTGAAAAGGAAGAAAAATAATGTTGGGCATAGGGCATGAAAATAAGATTGTTCATTTATCCACACCAAGATTTTGTTTTGATATGGATTTCAAGAGGTATAGACTACTCAAGTTTTGCCTACATATAGTTGGACTGATTTTCTTTTCTGTTATGGTAATTTGAAATCAGCAGGAATATACTGAGGTTGCGCCGCAGGGATAAGATTTTAGATAATGCGTTTTGCTCCTACAGAATCACAGAAGATTACAGTAGCTGCTGGCAGCCGGAGGCAACCCATCTTTCAGAATCAGATTTCCACTCTACTCACTACTTACTTGACTATGCCTGAATATATTAAGATATATTAATATTGTATACTGGAGACATCCCATTCTCAATAGTGTACATAAATTTTCCTCTGTGTCTTCAGAGACTTTCAATCTGTTAATCTGATTAGAGGCTTTCTTTAATGGCTTGTTCTCCTCTACCTTAAAAAGAAATGTTTAGTACAGATTTTAAAGCTGCATAGCGTTGTTTCTCCCCTTTGGATGTTTCGTAACAATGAACTGTTTAGATCAACCACTTGCAACTAAACATACTTCTAGCAGATCGCTTTATAAATTATGAATCAGGCTGGTATTTCTGTACATTTACTCTATGATGTTCAGGAATCCGTTTCTTAAAACTATTTTTACAGTTCAAAAATACAAAGCCTGTTCTACTAAAATTATGTAAGCACAGAGAACGTAGCTTGCTCAGTATTTCCAGTAATGTGTAAAACAACTGAAATAGTCTAAAGACGTTGGGTATAGTTGACACCATCCCATACTGAATGATAACTCCATCCATGTCTACACAGATTACTTCTACCAGTGATATGTATTATTTTGAACCTGAAGAGGAAACAGACTGGAGAAAGCATTTGCTTCAACCTGACTGCTCACGGATGAGAGCATTTCTCTTTTCGAGTATCTTTCAGTGATGTGAAATTAAAAATAAATAAATAAAAAAAAAGCTTTCCTGCAACCTTGTTCTAAAACCACTATGAAATACATACACTTGAAATGAAGTTTAGTAAAGAGCCAGATAATTAAGTTTATCGCTCATGACAATCTCGCTTTACTCACAGTTCGTGTACCAGCTCCAGTGTGGATTTATTTAAACCACGAGTCCAGTTCATCATTACCAAAGGAGCTGGGACAGTATGCAGGGCATTAGATCAAGACAACGGATAGTGCAAAAGCTCTCAGAATCGCAAATGTTTCCTGCAATCTTAAACGTGTTGTGTCGCTTTCTTACGGGACCACCTGCAGGTACCGCTCTGCCACGGGCGGCTCCTGCTCCGCCACGTCCCGACCTGCCCGCGGCCGAGCTGGAAGCGCCACGGGACAAGCCCGTGTGAGTCACGAACGGGACCGGGCTCCGTTCCCGAGCGCTCCGGGCAGTGCGGGCACAGCGAGCCGGTGCCGTGCCGTGCCGTGCCGTGCCGTGCCGCC
>VZRW01012491.1:150185-192615 GCA_013398125.1 Aegotheles bennettii | reverse complement strand
CGTGCCGGGGCCGCGCCGGGCCGGAGGGCGGTGCGGTGGCCGTGGCGGAGGTGCCGTCGAGGCGGCCGCCCGCGCTGCCTCCGGGCGCAGGAGGAGAGAAGGAGCGGGGCAGCACGCAGGGCAATCGCACGGAAGGCAGTTCGCAAAGGGAGTTCTCGATCAGCGCAATTGTTGTTATGAGTAGATAAAAGAGTTCGTAGAATGGAGTCATTCCTTATAAAAGGAATTACATGGCCTTATGACGGTTACTGCACTAATAGCTTTACAGCTATTAACAGAGGTAAAGGGAAAATTACCTTGTGCCACTCCTTATAATGGGAAAGCGAGCTCACCTCCGTGCAACAGGAGTGCCCAGAGGGCAGGGGCAGCTCGGGTACCAGAGGAAGCGACCACCCTCACTGTGTCTACGTGTGTGAGGGGCCTGATACATCAGACATGAGTGTATTTGCAGAAATTTAGTGTGTTCCTGCCGCTCCGAAGATCATAGAATCACAGAATCATCGAGGTTGGAAGAGACCTTCAAGATCATCCAGTCCAACTGCCTGCCTACATCACCACTAACCCATATCACCCAGCGCCACAGCCAGACACATCCTGAACACCTCCAGGGACAGTGACTCCACCACCTCCCTGGGCAAACCATTTCAATATCTAATCACCCTTACAGGAAAAAAATTTTTCCTAATGTCCAATCTCAATCTCCCCTGCTGCAATTTAAAGCTGTTTCCTCTTGTCCTTTCACTATGGGCACGGCAGAAGATGTGTGGGTAATGTTCCTGGGGACACGTAATCTCCTAATTTCAGCTTCTGAAGAAGCCTGTGTTAGAGCTTTCCCTTTGGACTCATTTCTGGCTGCTTATAGAAGTTGGATGTGCTCTTCTAATTCTTATGCTCAAGCTTATTATGTCTAAACACCTTACTGGGTTTTCATTCCTACAGTCTCAATGTAACTTAGAAAGGAATCTAACCTTAGAATAAAACTGAGCATTAAAGGAGAGATTTAGAAGGTGAGGTAAAAAATCTGAGGATTTTTTTAAAAAAAAGTTTTTTGACAAAATTATTACAATGAGTTGGTTCCATAGGTCTACATGGTGCTTTGCTGACTTGAAGCAAAATGTAATCAAGTAAAATTACATTGATGTAAAATTAGGGAGAATCACTCTTTGATGTAGATAGAATATTGGCTGGATGAATAGGAAAGGGATTGAAAAGAAACTAGAAGATATGATTTCTTCTGCTCCGTTCTGGTCCCATGTGTTTGGAAAGACTGTTGTGATTCTTAGTCTACAGATAAATTTTCATTCCTGCTTTGGAAAGCTCTAAGCTTCAGATTTTAGATACATTTTATTAGTACAGTAAGGACAAATTTCATCTCTTATCTTTAAGGCAATGTGAACCTCACTGCAACAGCTTGTCGGGAAAAAAGCATGACGCTCACTTCCAAACCAAGACAACATCATGTCAGGAAAGTGCCTTAGTATGGAGACTTTCCACCGGATAGCTGAGGCCCAGGGATGCCCAGATGCCTGCCCACAACCTCGATGACCTGGCCACGCCTTAAGTATGGGGCTGATGTACAAATTGGCTTACAGTTCACAGCCCGTCCTCTGTTTCTGCCAGCATTCGGCAGAATTGTCAAACCCCATGCCCCAGACTTCAGTTCATCACCACCAGTGTTATTAGTGTGATGGCTGGAGGTTTCAGTGTTCGTGCTCAGTGCCAGAGTCCTCATTAGGAAGCTGATTCTGACTCAGCCAGTCTGTAGCTCATGTTGCATCTCAGATGCTTGAATACTTTTTTGCAGTCGTGAAGCAACAAATGTGCAGACAAAAAATACCCTCAGCTAAATACCTTCAGCTCTGGAAAAATTTTCCATCAGTTTTTCCCTTCAGGTGGTACTGGAGATACTGCCTAGGTGGTGAATGAATCATCACTGACATCTTGGAAGTGATGGAGCTGAGACAAGAGTGGTGTGTAGCTCTGGTCTTTCTTGAGTTAGAATTTATTTTTCAACTTTTGATCAAACGGTAAGTCATTCTGCCTCAGTTTTCACAAGAGTTTTTTGAGCTCTGATATATTAATACTTTTCAACTTTTTGTCTTTTCAAATATTCTTGCATATTAATATTGTGCCACTCTGGTCAGTAGTACAGGGCTAGTAGAAAGCTGTACATGAATGGAGCTTTACTTTGAAAGCCATGGCTGGGCTTTAGGTGGGACTTTAGGGCTGTGCAGCTGTTATCTGAGCAGTAGTAACGAATGTGCAGTCACTTCCCTACCTCCTACCTCCTACCTTATTGTGTCCATGGCTACTTAGATTTCAGTGTACAGAAAGAGCGTTACCTGCATATGGACTTGAGCAGCTGTTGTGCATGCTGGGTATGTGTGAGGCTCATGGCAAACACATTCATAAATATCTGCATGTTATGTCACAAAACATCTACTCTTAAAGCACAGGCACAAACAAATTACAGTTTTCATATTCAGAAATATTTTGGACAAGGAGATAAAATTTTTGATAACTTCTGTAGCAATTTAGGCATTTCTGCCTGTTAGATACAGCTGTCCAAAAGAAGATGACTGCTATGCAGACTTTGGTAAAAGATTCCTCTGGATTTATTTCTGAGCTGTTGTGTATACAGACAGTGCTCAGAAGATCCTGTCCCATGATGTAACTATTTTCTTCATACCTCCTCTTAAATCAAATTATATTTTAAAAAGTATTATAGAGATTAAATTACTTCTGCAGTATCCTTTAATGCATTCTCAAACACTACATTAAACAACCACTCTGTGTATGTTCATAGACAGGTACAATGGTGATTTTAATGTTGAATGTTTTAGGAA
The DNA here is from genome assembly GCA_013398125.1 of Aegotheles bennettii. NCBI lineage: Eukaryota > Metazoa > Chordata > Aves > Caprimulgiformes > Aegothelidae > Aegotheles > Aegotheles bennettii. Next base: position 189,769 of record VZRW01012491.1, on the reverse strand, counting down.
GAAACAAAAAAATTTGTAATTCACTATTACTCTTCATTCTTTTGATTCTTTATTCACCCATTGTCTGTTAGAACATCACAGGACAGTTCTGGTGCAGCTGATATCAGGACTACCTGTAGTATTTTGGATAATGCCCATGAACATATTTTTTTTCATATCTACCCTACACTTTGTATTCTCTTCTCAAGTCTTAGAATCCAGTGGGGAGAAATGACCAACCTGTTTTGCAGGTGACTCACAAAATCATTTTCTTCCTCTCTATTTCTCTAATACTTGGCTGACTTGGGTGGACTGGAAATAGTGCTTGGTAGGCTTTAGAATCTCCTTCCTCCACAGTATGCATAAAGCTAATTTTTATGTCAACTTGTTTGGCTGTCAGAATATTAAAAATTTGGAAGGATGATTCTTGCAGTAGGTGAAGAGCATCTGCAGTGCCTGCCAAGAGCTTCTTGCCTTCTTATATGTTCTTCTGGTGTCTGTTTCCTTGCTCTGTTTCTGTTCCCCCTGTTGTTTTACTTCTGATATTAAATCTGTTTTTAATCTTTCCTTTTATCTTCTGCAACATGTACCTCTTATGGACTTAGAGGCTCTTTTTAGACAAGTTATGCAAAAAATAACACATATTTCATATACAAAGCCAGAGTTTAACTAAGAGCAGCTAGGCACTGTTGCACATGTGTAATCATGCTTTCACTGGAGAAACAGCATGTGCAATTCAAGGCTATGATAGGAAATCCTGATGGTTTGCAATTTGAAGCTGTCCATGTCACTCAGATTTCTTCCCACTCAAAACCTGCCATTACAAGCTTCCCTTTCAACATTTCTTCTTGCTGGTATTATTATTGCTGAATGGAGAAAAACCAGTTTCCTAGAAGCTGAGTGGATGTCTTGAGTGGTGAGATTTGAGATCCACCTTAGCTGCAACACTGTAAGCCCAAATCCTAACAGTTCATACCTGAAAGCCAACAGTTGGGCAGTAACTTACCCAGCTAGCCAGGACACACTAACTAGACTCTGGGTTCGACTTCCCATTCTGGCATCCAACACCCCAGCCAGCCGTCCCTACCTCAGCCAAACCTGCCCGTGAATGAGTGTTGTATAGTCATAAACCAGAATAAACTAAACTCCTTGTTACCAGGGCCAAAAGGAAGTTTAAATCCAACTTAAACTTGGATTTACCTGTAACTGTCCAGATAGATGAATTACAGATGTTTGTGAAAGCTGTGCACCCCCTACCCCAAGCTCAAAGTGGTCTACAAAGGAACACTTTACCACATGAAGTACTCACCAGAGGAGTGTCTTAGACCTTTCTGCCAAATATTAATTACTTCTGCTCCTTTTTGTGCCCTGTCTTTTCCCTGCAAACTTTTCCCATGTCCAAATACAGTTTTCCTTACTGTACCCAGGACATTAACAGATGTAGTAGCATGTGCTAAAATGATAAATCTAATCTTTATTATTTCTCAGTCACACTGTTGTGGTAAAAACCAGTTCACCAGCTTTAGAAATGGTATTTATGATGGGTCCCTGTACTCCTTTGGATCTACTAATGTGCATTAGTATATACATGTAATTGATATTACTTGGGGCTTAATCCAAAACCCATTAAATCAGTGATAGAATTTCCTTTGATTTTGGTGGGCTTCAGAGTAGTCATTACTGGCACAGCAGAACAATCACCGTGTTTAGGCAGGACTTCACTGTGTTCTGCATGTTGAAGCTCTCCAGAGGATGCACATTTGATCTCTCTCTCAAGTTCCTGTCAAGCAGCACACCCTTACAAAGCAGTGTTCAGTGGAAGAATCTTCCCCGTTGCTTCTCACTTGACAATGTTAAGAAATAAAAGGAAGGAAAATACAGCATTCAAAATAATCTCTCAGAACTGCAAAGGGTTCCTGTAAGTTGAAAAATGTAATTTACCATCTTATTTAAATTAGGCTTTCCTCTCTAGCTTTGTCTCTGAGGTTTCAGCCAGGCATGGTTTTCTCTGTTAACACTTAGTTTATTGTCTGTAGGTATTCTTCATAGCTTTAGGGCTCCAGACCACTTTTTAAACATCCTAGATGAGATTTTAGAATATAAACTAAAAATAATGAAAAACATTCTACAATGAGCTAGCTGTATAGAGAGCTTTCCAAAGCTGATTTTGGAAAATAATTCTGAATGGTCATCACTTGTTTTTCTCCCTCTTGTTACTAATGATTTACTTCTCCCAGGTCTCTCTTCCCACTGACATTTATAGATGATCTGGCTTCAAGTTATGGCTAGTTATTCACATGTTTTGATAGCTATGCCAATAAAATTAGATCCCTGTGTAGTAAAGCATGAAAATAGTTATGTTGTACAAAAAACGTTTTTAAGCAGCAGAGATAACAGTGTTTAATGCAGAAGTGATATTGAGTGAGGTAGGCCATCAGTGACTTACTCAGTTCTAAAATAGAAACATAGGAATACTTGCTGGGGAAGACATCAGTTGGTTAAAATGTTTTTGTAGAACTACTTTGCTCCTGAATTCCTTTTGGGATCCCATGAAAAGTGTCTTGTGCCAACCTCAGGATACATAAATGCTCAGAGGATGACTCAAGATCACATCAGTTGTGGTAAAGAACACTAAAACCCAAATATGATCTGTTTCTCTAATGGTACGATGTAATTACTTGATTCAAAAAAATAATACTGTTCTCTTTTCATGGAAGAAAGGAGGTAAAAGAATTTATTTTAGATTTGATTTAGCTGAAGCTGGAATTTGTTAAGTTTATATTGAGTTTATACTGATGTATCATCCTCAAAATGTAATCATGACCATCATTTCAATAAATGATGCTACACCATGCCAACATCCTGTCCAAAGCTTTCCTTTCAACAGAATATGTACTGGTTCTTCATAGAATAGTAACCAGATGCTCTTTTTTGGATGAAATTATATAAAGAATTTCCACGTGTTGAATTTTACACGTGTATTAGTTAAAAAGTAGGGCCTCAAGTAAGTTTACTTATATAACAAGGTTCCTGTTCAGCAAAGTATGTAATAACACATTGATGAATTGAAGTCACATTTAATAGCATAAAATCCTCGCACAATGGATTCAGCACGTTGTTATTCAAATATAACCCAATCAGTGTCATACTGTTTTCTTTGTGGAGGTAAACCCTTAAAGACAGCAGTAAAGTAAAAAACAGTAGTTTAAAAAAATCCTGTGAGTTTCTAGGCATGCAAAGGACTGTTAATCTGCTGACAGCTGGGAGCTTTTGAAAGCGTAGCTCAGGATTTTGACAGCTGTGTTTAAAACAGTGGTGATGTGTTTTATAAAAATACAGGGCATAAAGCAGAGTAGAGAGTTACATGGACCTCAAAATCAAATATATTGATAATTACATTTGTAGTTAATTAGGTTGTGATACCAACTAAACTGCCCTTTTATGTTCTCATTTGCTTGTAATTTTTTTGAATAAACCCATTTTTTCTTCAAGAGTTACCCAGAGAAACTTTAACAAATATTCTGTCAAAAGCTTCTTCATACTTTTTAATAATGATTTTCATCTCTAATTCTGTAGTCTTTAGTAATAAATTTCCTTTGTCTTGGCACAAGAACCATTCTCTTCCCTCGTGAAAATTGAACATTATTATTAATGTAGATAGTCAATTACTTCAGATTAATGTGGATTTATATTTAAAATCAATACATCAACATGATGCAAAGCACTCTTAAAACACTATAAACTTCTGCTGAATATCTAATCAATTTTTTAAAAATTCATAAAGAGTCGGGAATCTATACAGTTGCATAATTTGTTAGGATATTGTGTTTAGGGGATGAGCACATAGTTGACAGTTGTGTGGCTTAAAATATGTTTTATTCTATATAGATCTTTACAAGTTCTTATTCTGTCAGTTACTCAAAAAGGTTAATGTCAAATACACTTAGAGAAGAAATAAAATACAAAAATGTTGAGAATTAATTTAATTCATCGGGGAAAAATCTAGTAAAGGAATGGTGGACACATCTCCAGATGCTTTCAAAGGTGGCTGGCATTGTCAAAAAGTAGCTTTAGTCAATTATAAACTATGGGGTTCAGTACAAGGATAATTAACTGAGATGTGATGACCCAGCATTTACAGATTATGTGATCTGACCCTAAACTAGTTTCTAGCTTCCTCTTCGTGGAGCCAGAAGGATTTGTTGCAATGAAGGCAAATGGCAGTTCTGCATTGTGCAGTCCTGAGGTCCTGGGCATGGAAGAAACTACTGGAAGCTGAAACTGCTCACAAGGCTAGTAGGTCACGGGATCAGCCTGATCTAGCTCTTTTGTCTGGTCTGCTCCTAAGCAGAGCCACAACTTCTATATTGGTCATAAAGTCTCATATGTTGCATACCAAACTATTCCTCTTCGTGGAGCCAGATACTCCCCTGCTTGCCTTACCCACCTGACATCTTCAGTGCTCCCTGAATGCATAATCAGCATGATTTGATGCAGGGTGTTTGAAAAAAAAAAAAGAGTACGTGTCTAGAGCAAACTTCTGCTTTTTTGACTTGGGAACTCCTTAACATCTGGTGATGAAAACATGGATTCATTATGGTTTTTTCTTGGTCTTTATTCTTTCATTGCACCCTATAACTGAACAAAAATGTAAAAAATAATTACATATTAGTGTGAGTTCAATAAATTAAAAACTACAGGGTGCTGCATCTTTTTTCTTGTCTGAGTTAGAACAAGTTTAGAACAAGTTAGGGTTTCTGTTTTGAGTTAGAACTAAAGAATATTGCACAAAGATGGGAGAAGTGTGGGTCAACCTGTTTTTGCCTCTGCCAGGCCTCAATTCATAACTTGGATTACACTTGCACCATCTATTCCCCATTGCCTTCTCATGGTAGTGAAAGGTCTTGACTGTCTGAGCAATGCTCTTCAGCCAGCTAATGTTACTTACACATACAGTTAACATTTACCCGTAATTGCATTTCATAGTTTCCCTCTCTATTCTTCTGTAGGCAGACATATAATATATTGTTTTTCTTCCCATTAGCATTTTGCTAAAGAACTGGATGAAGACACAGAAAGATCCTTGCCCTGTGGGGGTGCAGACTGGAATGCTGCACCTGATTTGGCTCAGCTGATCTTACCCATGAGCAGACACTGCTGATGGCACTGAACCAAATCGGTCAACAAGGCACTGATGGCCTGGGACTGTGTAATCATTGGAAGGTCTGTTTCACCTTCAGCATTTACTGTGTGGAAGATGTATCTGTAAAATCATTATCATAGAATCATAGAACCATAGAATGTGCTGAGTTGGAAGGGAACCTCCAGGATCATTGAGTCCAATTCCTGCCCCTGTGCAGGACACTCCAAGAGTCACACCATGTGCCTGAGAATGTCATCCAAATGCTTCTTGAACTCAGTCAGGCTTGGTGCTGTGACCACTTCCCTGGGGAAGTGGATTATTAAGAAAGAAATTGTTTTCTCCAAATACACTTTATACTGCAGTTGGAAAAGTTGCTGCAATCAATGAGATACAGAACTCCAGAGAGATCTTCCCTTCAGGAAAGACACCAAAGAGCTACAGCCACAGCTCTGAATTCTTTGACAAAGATCTTTGAATCCTTTTTTTTTTGCTAAAAGATTTCCTAAAAAACCCCAAACCCCAGCTAGTTTCATCTATCATCAACATGGAAGTTATTATTTATGCTGCAATTACTTTGCTTCCATTGAAACAAGTACATCTGTATCAATCAAAATTAGAAAATACGGAAAAGGCCTCTTTTCTGTGAGAATCTTGTACTTTCAATTAGGTCGTTAAATGATTATCAAAATTCTCTAGTTTTTATTTCAAGTATATTCAAGTTATTATAGAAGGTTGCAGACTTGTTGGCCTTATTAGTTTGAACAACTGGGTCAAGTTTTCTAGCTTTTTCCTCTAGTGTGCACAAGTCTCATTCAATGCCCTGTGTCAACTTATTCAAGTTCAGATCTTTAATAATGTTGCTGATTTCCCTCTGGTCTGTTGTCTAAAGCCTACCATGCAGAATAACATCTGCAAACTCCTTTTTGTGTCACAGAATTTTAATCTTTGGTTAACTCAAGTGTTCCCCATTCAGCTACTGGAGAATGAGAGCTTGAAAAGGTTCTGTGCTTTTCCACTCATTCATTTATGCACTAAATCCTGGAATAAGCATACACTCATTTTGATTACACTGGCAGTGGAAAATTCAGGTGCTGTACTGCTAAGGGGCAATGACACCTCTGCTTCTACCACAAGCAGTATATACTGGAAGTCAGGTAGCTGGATTTATGGAAAAATCCTCGCTAAATGCTAATTTACATGGACTTTTTTAATTAGGTGTAATCTAAATTATATTACTAGAGATCTAGCTATATAAATTATATTACTTCAACTTTGAAGTTGAAAATATGCTGTGCAAAGTGACACAGTGAAATATATGAAAATTGTAAATAAATGGTTAATATTTTATTGTATGAAAAGCAATGACTGCATCAAAAGGCAGTAGTCTAAACAGTGTCACCATGTGAGTGATTGATACAGGTGCCTAGCAAATCTATATCCACAATGCATTAAACATATAAATGCAAATTTTCTGCTACTTTGCCTCTTGGGACTCAAAACTGTTCAAGTTTGTTATTTTTAAAAATATTTTCACCAAAGAATAACTGAATGAAAAGACCAAACAGTATCCTTCATTCCAGCACGGTACTTCATGGTTTTTGCAAAGTCTTGAACAGACAGAAGGAATCTTCATGAAAAAAAACCATTACTTACATTGGTTATAAAGTATAAAATACCCCTAAATTTGCCATTTTTATGAGAAGGTTCATTCAATTTCACTGTTTAGTCAATCCAACCTAGAGACTGTCAATTTTTAAAAATTTTGGTAATTTTTTCCAATAGTCTGGAAAGAAAACTGGACAAAAATAACAAATATATTCCCCACTCCCTCTCCCAATGCATAGTGGTTTAAGCAGATTGGAACAAGGTAGTGAAGTTTCATTGTGTCTGCCAAACATAAAACCATTTCAGGATCAAGCTGTTCTGTTGAACTAATTAAATAATTAATTAAATCTGGAACTAATTAAACTTGGTTTCCAAAGAGCTTCTGTCTGGTGGCTGGTTGCTTTTGTAGCAGAGTTGCACTATGGCTGCGTGGGAGCTATTCCCTGCTTAGACATCAGACCAAGCTGGTGGAAGGTGCTGTGAAAGTCCTAACCACAGGAAAAGTTTTCATCATAATTAATGTCTTATTGGACACCAGAGGATCCACATCATATCAGTTTCAGTTCTTCTGAAGCAGTTGTTCTGGTAGAGCATGGTCTGCAGCTGAAGCACTTACTGGTCTGGGTGTGTTCTGTCTGGTGTAAAATTTCAAACATCTATCAGCAATATTAACCAAAAGATGGAAAAATTGGGTATGTGGCAATAGTGACTGCGTGCACTTGCACATGCGCATTTGGTACAATTGCAGGTGCCATGTTTTCTAGGCTAGAATGTTGCAGATTATTATGATGGTTTAAATTATAAATGTACATTTTAAATAATGTACACACACATGTGCCACTGTTCCCTTGGTGCATACTATTTTTTCATTGCTTCACTTTGCTCCTCTCCAGCTGCTTATCCTTGAAGCATATAAATAATGTGATTGGATCAACTGTTCTCATATTTAAAACAAAGCACGTACATAAATGTTTAAGCCGTTTTGAAGTATTCAAGTAATAAGTTTTTGTACACCTGTTTTTTTTTCTAGATACACTGGCAGGAGTCCAGCAGCGCAACGAGCAGTGTTCAGCTTAGGCTGTCTCATGCTGGAAGAGGTCTGTTATTCAAAACCAGTGATTATTTTACAGGCAACCTGGTTGATATTTTTGATGTCTATGGATTCTCCATAGTAAGGACACACAGGAGCAGTAGCTCTGAAATCAAGAAGATAAAACAACCATATTAGGCCAAAATGAAGATTTCTCACATGTGTCATTATCCTGCCTTGACTCTAATGCATGCTATTGGTACAGAAAGAATCCAAGTTGAGCTCATGTAGAGTGATTTTTCCTAAACTCAGCTGGCTCCTGTCAATGTCTTAGGAACTTTCTAAGCCTGAAGTTGTGTTCAGTCCATTATGTTTAGTAGCCATCAGTAGACATACCTCCTATAAAATTATCAAATTTAATTTTTAAATTATTTATACTTTTGTCCTTCTTAGCATCCTGTGGCAGTGAGTTTCATAATTCAGTTAATATGTTGGATAACAAAGTATTCCCTTTTGCTCATTTTAAACCTCCTACCTGATAATATCTTTGGGTATCTCCTAGTGCTTGTGTTGTAAGAATAGAACGGTTATTTTCTATTTCCAAACCATTTGTGGTTTTACAGGGTTTCATCATGTTCTCTCCCTTAATCATTTAATATATAAACAGAAAGACTCTAACCTGTTTAACCTCTCCTTATGTCTATGGTCAGTCTTGCTACATTCGCCTCAAGTTTTTTCTTGTCCTACCATATACTTTTGGAGAGGATCTCTCAGCTGAATATAGCAGCCCATCAAAACACCACCTATTTGTCACTCATTGGCAAGTCTAGATTTGACCAACCTGAAAAATTTTGTATTGTCAATAAATTTTGTTACCTCATTATTTCTTCACTTTTTTCCAGTTTTCATGTCTGTATATTGGACAGTTGAGGTCCCAATGCAGATTCCTGAAGGACCTGAAGTAACTTTTTTCATCTTGAAAACCAATATTTTATTTCCTGCCTTTTCTTTCCTCTCTTTTCCCTGCTCACTTGTTCATGGGAGGAATTTCCTTTTTACCTCAGCCTTAGCTGTGTCAGTCTGTATTTCTTGTTCCCATCAGAGACTTCGGTGAGAGCTTGTAGAAATCTCTTGGAAATCTGTGCATACCCCATCAGCTGGACAACGTGTCAATATGATTGTCGGTTTAATTAGACAGTTTAATACATATACAACCACAGCTTATCTCTGAAAAGCACATGGTTTCTTCCCTAACAAGTTGTTTCACCTGTGTTACTTTTTATCCTGATAAATATTACAGTTCCTACCAATTTTTGTGATGTCATGGTTTTATGCAATGTCAGACAAAATGTTGTCAGGATGTTGTCTACTCAAAGAGAATTATTCTTCGTCATTTTACCCATTCAGACCTCAACTTTGTTGCAGTCTGCCTATGTATGTTGGCCCTGTGTATATGTACCTTCTTCACTTTATAGGAGATTTGACATAATGATCTGCCTGGACAGACCACAACACATTCTTTCTACCTTTTCCTATATTCTTGAAGCAGCTGTAAGAAAATAAGTCAGACCAGAAAGCTGAACACCTTTCAGATCTGAACTCTGTAGTGGACCGAGAAGGTAGCAAATTAGCTACTGTACAAAGCTGAAATTCAAAAATGGGAGAAGGCATTCAAATAAAATTATTTTCTGTTAGGTATTTAATAACTGTATATGTTGCATTTTCATATATTATTGTATTTTATAAAATATCTGTTGTATAGACTAGGATGTACTTAAGTACTTTTTCTGAAGAAAAATAAATTCATACCTCAGATGTTTCCTCATGGCTGCTATAAAAACTTTTATAATTAAAGTATGTTAAGTGTCCATGGGGAAAGGAGAGATACAATCCACATAATTACATAGGCCAATATTTGCATATTCCCTTTGTTTCAGAACAAAGGTTTTGAAAAGCTTAAGTATTTACTGAACAGTTGCTCTGAGCAAAGAAGCCAGCAAGACGGCAGGCAGGTAAGTAAAATAGATTTCTGCTGATAAATAATTCATCCAGTAATACTGGTACCCCCATATACATAACCATTGCATTTATGCAAATATCATTTAGAAGGAGAAAGAGCATTTGCTTGGAATGTGCAACACTATTGATGGTTCTGACATTCTAGAGTATTTCACTTGAAGCTGTCATTCCTGCCTTGAGTATAGGAGTGCTAATCTAGCTGATAGCAGCTTCCCAGTCTTGAGGGACCTGCACTTGGCAGTCTCTGCTATAGTATGAAAGAAGAGCAGATGACAGTATCGAACACTGGCAGTGTGTATACTCCAGGGAAACTTGGCCCTTCAGTATATATTATTAGGCATAAATACTAGAGTACTAAAATATGCTGGGATATTGGGAGAACTGTGACTATTTCTCATATTGAAGCAGCAATTTGGGTTGAGTCTTTGATGTTATTTTACCAGAGAAAACATTCTGCAGCGGGGAAAGAAAGAACAAGGGTGAAATGAGGTACTTCATAAAAGCAGTTCTTTTATACCAGTGCAATGAATATTCAGGATAGAATATTTATTTCTGAATGCATGAGGATTTTTAGACTTTTGAACAAGTTCAAAGACAATCATTATAGGATTATCGAGTTTTTTCTCACAGTTAATCAGGACAAGAAAGACATAGAGGGACAAGATTTTTTTTCTGCACTCTAAGTTTTAATATCCTAACATAAATAGAATAAACCTCTTATATACAGTAACAAGCAAAGAAATTTAGATTCCACTTTTTTAGTGGATACGAAATAAACAGGCTTTTTAGAGTTAATAGGTTTTTGTTTAGTTGCACTAACAGAATAAAGCTTTTATGTAAGAAGAGGCTTGGCGTACAGCATTTGGCAAATATTGACAAATATTGCCTCCTTTAAGAGACTGCAGCATTGGCTGTCTCATTCATCAGGAAGGTGACTGATAAGCTAGGTATCACGTCCATAATGCTTCCAGTTTAAAATTTTTGCAAGCCATTTTTTGGTCAGTTCATGGAATTGACAGTATAATCAGGGTTCTATTCTACCAAACATTTCTTAACGTTGCAAATGTGTTAATGAGACAAAGTCTCGTGGCTCACACTGATGAGGTAATTTCCAGGTCAGCTCTTCGAATCTTAGTGGTAGGTTGCTCTAGGAACTACTTAGGCTTTTGGACCCACACACACTCTTAGGACATCAGTGTCTGTGACCAGCACCCTGTACTGAAAAATGTCTTCATTTCTATGTTGCAAGCTCACCAGTTTCTTCCTCAGACCTTGGAAAGGCTGAGCCTTACTCCACTTTCTTCTTCCAAGGGCCAGACATGGCTGGCATCATCTCTTTATCCTCTACTTAGCTAACATGAAGGTTGCAACCTTCTCCCCTCTCTTTTTATCAGAAAGTGGTGATATAGGATAGTCCTGCGTGCACTTTGATGAGGGAGAGCAAATTGTAGGCCAGATGGCAGTGAAATGGGCATGGCAACAGCTGGTACAACTTGTTCCCCTGTCCCCTTTCACTTCAGATGTCAGAGAAGCCTTCCCATGGGTGCCTGAATCATGGATAGTCAGTAACTTCACTGAAGACAGAGGAATAGGACATATAGGGGTTAGTGAGCATCCTGTTCAAGGAAGATAAAGGAATATGTGGCAAAAGAGACTTTCAAGCAAGGAGAATGGTTTATTTTTTTTTATGCAGAGGCTGACCTGACAAGAAAAAAAGCTGTGGAATGACAGAACAAGACAAACCAAACCAGCACTAAGTTTGCAATGGAAGTCAAGCTGTAACTGAGACAACAAAAGCCTTTGTAAACTTTTTTGCCAGTGGGTAATTTCTGGCGGGGTACAACTTCACCTTCACTGCAGTGGCTCTTGTGTATTCTGTCAGCTTCCACAAGCCATTTATTAATAAAAATGTGTTGGGTTTTGGTTTTGTTTGTTTGGTTGGTTGGTTTTTTGTTTATTTTTTTAACTCTCAAAGAATTCAGAAGAACAGAACATCTAGGTATTTATCTAGTAAAACACACCTCCAACTTTGCCAAGGTGTAGTTAATCAAAAGTTAGAGAAAATAACATTGTACCATTCTTCAAAGAAGTAGTATTTTCAAATAAAACCAAAGTCTCATAAAAACACCTCTATCTCTTGACCTTGCAAAATAAAACACTGACAAGTATCTTTCTGATGGTTTGCAATGTAAGCCACAGTCCCATCAAACTGTCCAAAGTAGATAAATGTAAATGTAGGTAAGTACATGTCAACTGTAGCAAAACCAGTGTTATGCAACATAGCAAAACCATCATGCTATCCAGAAGGATGCTCTTTAATATGCTAAAGATGGTTATTTGAATTTTAAATTATTCAAACTGTTCCAGAAATTTCTGAGCCTCAAGTACATTATCCTACTATCTCCCAATTCCCTCCAAAACTTTCTCTAACTTCCAGGGGGTTGCCTTTTTCAAGGTTTATGATATGGACAAAAGCCCATGAGCACAAGGCAAAAGCAGGTCTTGCAGTGCTAAACTGGCCTATTGATAAGCGTGGGGAACATATTAACAAGTCTTCAGATCTCTTTTGGTGATCTTCTCTCTTGCATTGTGGGGTAATATAACATGTTTATGCCTAATCTGTGGAGAGGGTAGATGAGAGCTGGCAGTATGAGACGGATGGCCTGCAGGTATGACGTCTCCAGACAGCTTAAGTGAATTTTGCAGTTACTTAGCTATTTCCTTTTTTAGGTCTTTGAAAGACCTTAGTACAAAAAAAATCAGAATTTTAGGATGCTGTATGTAAAAGTTTTATGTGAAAATTGGTATTTTTGTGTCTAATGTATACGTATGATCGATGGGTTGAAGAACTGTTGTAGTAAACTTGCATGCAAGTTACTAATCAGGTGTTTTGGTGTTGATTTGATATTAATTGTACAACAGAACTGCATATGTCAGTGACTTTGTGGGTGGTTCTGACCCTAGTATGACACAAAAATACTCTTGCTAGTCACGTAACACTTCATAAAGTGAGTCCTATGCTTGATTTTCTAAAAAATATTCTGATGTCTACACTTTGATGCCAACATTTTATAACTGATCACCTTGTGGCATGTTTAGATTTTTGCTTTTATAGGTGTGTCTTTTAGCTGTGAAGTTGGAACAATTATTATAAGGCAATGACATGCACCAGGTCAATGCTATTTAATACTGTTTGGAAAAATAAGAGACAGCGAGAATTTCAAACTCAGACCTTTGCCTCTGAAATATTATGTGAAGCTGAAGGAGACCCCATAGTGCTAGGTGTGTACATTCAAATTAAAAAAAAAATAATTTAAAAGCCCTTAAAATATTTAAGGTTGTATTTTCAAAGGCAAAGAAGGAAGGTCAGTGCTTTGACAATTATTTGCTATCTTTTTTATTTAGACTTCTATAAAAAAAAGTATTAAAAAAAATGGCTGCTCATGGCTTGGACAGGCACACTCTTCGATGAATCCAAAACTAGTTAGATGACCGGGCCCAAAGTATTGTGATGAATGGGGCTAAATCCAGTTGGTGGCCAGTCACTAGTGGTGTTCCTCAGGACTCAGTTGTAGGGCCATCCCTGTTTAATATCTTTACTGATGATCTAGAATGAGGGGACTAAGTGCACCCTCAGTAAATTTGCAGGTGACACTAAGTTGCGTGGGAGTGTTGACCTGCTCAGTGATAGCAAGGCTCTACAGAGAGACCTTGACAGGTTCAACCAATGGGCTGAGGACAACTGTATAAGATTTAATAAGGAAAAATGCCAGGTTCTGCACTTAGGCCCTCAGCAACCCCATGCATTGCTGCAGGCTCAGGGAAGAGTGGCTGGAAAGCTGCTCAGCAGAAAGGGTGCTGGTTGACAGCCGGCTGGATATGAGCCAGCAGTGTGCTCAGGTGGCCAAGAAGGCCAATGGCATCTTAGCTTGTATCAAGAACAGTGTGACCAGCAGTGTACTTGGCATTGGTGAGGCTGCACCTCGAGTACTGTGTTCAGTACTCCTCACTTCAAAAAGGACATTGAGGTGCTGGAGCATGTCCAGAGGAGGGCAACAAAGCTGGTGAAGGGACTAGAAAATATGTCTTATGAGGAACCTCTGAGGGAGCTGGGGTTGTTTAGCCTGGAGAAGAGGAGGCTTAAGGGAGACCTCATCGCTCTCTACAACTCCCTGAAATGAAGTTCTAGTGAGGTGAGAATTGGTCTCTTCTGCCAAGTCTACAGTGAGAGGACAAGTGGACATGGTCTGAAGTTACAACAGGGGAGATTCAGATTGGATATTAGAAAAAATTTTTTCACTGTTAGGGTGATTGGACATTGGAAGGAGTTGCCTAGGGAGGTGGTGGAGTTGCTGTCCCTGGAGGTGTTCAAGATGTGCCTGGATGAGGTGCTGAGGGATATGGTTTAGTGTTTTGGGGGTTATTATGATGGCGCTGGGTATACAGTTGGACTGGATGACTTTGAAGGTCTCTTTCAGCCATAACGATTCTGTGGTTCTGTGAGTATTTATAGTGTCAACACAGTGAAATTTACACTTTTGTACACGAGTGTATATTGATGATGCCTGATAATTTTGGTGTGTGCAGCTTATATTTTGTTGATAAATGGGAAAACTCATGGAGATGACATTACTGTCCCTGGGACAGCAACATTTTTTCTAGACCTGCAGAAAGCATGTCTGTACAGAAAGAAATGGCAATCTGGGGTAGGCTTTGTATACAGAGAAAAAGTTTTGAGTTTTTCCCGTGGCAGGATGTAGATATAAATGACTGATGATATAGCAGACAAGATCTAATTTGTATGCCAACTGCACTACAATTTGACATAGAAGTCTTTTTAGAGACAAAGCTGAAGATTTTTTTTTTTTTTAAGATTATGAATAAGGAACATTTTTTGTTTCCCATTCTAAAATTCTTTTATATTTCTAAGCTATTGACTGAAGGCATTTTTAAGTGACTTAGTTTTCATTTGAAGGATGAGTCCCTGAGGCTAGAAGTCTCTCCAAGTAGTTTTCTAATGCTGATTACTCAGTGTATTCCTGTTCTATTGAAAGCAATGATTTTTGTATCATGATGTGCCAGGTACTGGAGTTAATTATGTTCTCTGTAGGGAACTTTGAAGTAAGAAACTTGATTCATTTCTGTTGAGAATGGAGGAATGGGGGAACTTATTGGCCCTATTAGAACACTGCATTGTATCTGTAGGATACTTTGTGGTCTTCAGTGGTAGCCCAGAAGTGCTTTTGGTTATTGGTGTGTTTAATGATATACACAGGAAAGCAAGGAGAGACTTCACAGAAATATTTAATGGAATCAAATAATGGTTCTAGATGGGTATAAAAGGTTAAGTATTTTTAATCAGACTCTTTTGTCAATACTAAGCAAATAAAAGTCAATATTGAACATTGGCAGAGATAAGTCAAGCTCCAAATAATGGCCTAGCTATGCTACAATAATGCAACTTAGTTTGAAAATGTCAAAGGAAATATTCTGTGTGTTTTAGCAAAGGGTAATAGTTCTTGATGGTCAT
Source organism: Aegotheles bennettii (assembly GCA_013398125.1). NCBI lineage: Eukaryota > Metazoa > Chordata > Aves > Caprimulgiformes > Aegothelidae > Aegotheles > Aegotheles bennettii. The sequence goes on along the minus strand of VZRW01012491.1, from coordinate 174,463 downwards.
GATCTTATGGATTTTTTTAAAAAAGAACTTAGCCAAAATCTTTGTTTGATCAGCCATGGAAAGAAACATCTCATGTACCTTGGAAAACTAGGTAGTAAGGGAGAAGCTAATCCAGAAGACAATGGTACTTGCACAGCTTTCCTTTGCAGATAAAGAGGGTGGGTAAAATCCTAGTCTGGAGTGGTGCACCACAGTTAATATTGATTATACCTAATGGCTCATCATCTCCTCCAGGCCAACACAATCATTCACCTGTCTTGTGATACTGTAGCTCCCAGGGGGAAGCTGCCTTGGTTAGTTTTGAGAGCCACATAATAGCTCAAAAGCCAGATATTGGCCCGCACAGAACTGTAAACCACTTTCTACAATGGACAAAATAGGTCTGTGTGTTTGGAAGATAGGTATGTTTCATGTTTGTGGATCTGTGTTTTGCACTAAATATATCCAGGAGGAAAACCCATCTCCTCAACATCTCCATCTGCTCAAAATCCGCCTTTTGAAATATTTTGCTGTGTAGTGGTCATCACTGTCTAACAACAGCTGATACTGATTGCAGTGAAGACTGTAATATTCAGGCAAAGATCAAATTTGTTTTATTTTATGCTAAGTCTCTGTGAAACAAAACTATATAAAGATTGTTATCACCGAATCACAGAGTGGTTGAGGTTGGAAGGCACCTTTCAAGGTCTTCTTGTCCAAATGCTCAAGCAGGGCCACCTAGAGCTGGTTGCCCAGGACTGTGTCCACAGAACTACAGAATCACAGAATGTTAGGGGTTGGAAGGGACCTCGAAAGATCATCTAGGCCAACCCCTCTGCCAGAGCAGGACAACCTAGAGCAGGTCACACAGGAGTGCATCCAGTTGGGTTTTGAACGTCTCCAGAGAAGGAGACTCCACAACACCTCTGGGCAGCCTGTTCCAGTTTTCTGTCACTCTTACAGTGAAAAAGTTCTTCCTTATGTTCACCCAGAACCTCCTATGTTCCAACTTGCACCTGTTGCAAGCTTACAGCTTTTGAGTATCTCTAAGGATGGAGACTCCATAACCTCTCCGGGCAACTTGTGCCAGTGCTCGGTCACCCTCACAGTCAAAAACAGTTTCCCAATGTTCAGAGGGAACCTCCTGTGTTTCAATTTGTGTCCATTGTGGCTGGTCCTGTCACTGGTTACCACTGAAAAAAGCCCGACTCCATCCTCTTTGCACCCTCCCCTCACGTATTAATATACATTGATAAGATCTCCCTAAGCCTTTACTTATCAAGGCTGGACAGTCCCAGCTCTCTCAGCCTTTCCTTATAGGAGACATACTCCAGTCTCTTAATCACCTTCATTGGCCTCTCTCCAGTATGTCTGTACCTCTTTTGTACTAAAAATCCCAGAACTGGACACAGGACTCCAGGTGTGACCTCACCAGTACTGAGCAGAGAGGAAGGATCCCCTTCCTTGGCCTGCTAGCAGAACTTTCTCTAACACAGCCCAGGATATCATTTGTCTTCTTATCAACAAGGGCACATTGCTGTCTCATGTTCAATCTTCAACACTGCGAGATCATCCTTTCCTCAGCTGTGGTACACAAACCCTCTATGTGTTCCTGAAGATTACGGGTGCCTGGAGCACACCATCCAGTTTATGATCCATATTTGAAGAACAGGAAGGAGGAATCCCAAGGGTCAACAACACTATCATCAGAGATTCAGAAAACCAGATTGTTGAGGAGAAAACTTGCTTCACACTCATTGTTTTTCCTCTGTAGATTAAATAAAACTATCTGCCAGTGTATAAAAACTTTCTGTGAAAAGGAGGGTGATGACATTGTTCTTCATATCATACCTACAATGGACAAAACAAGATGTGCAACAAGAAGATTTCAATCAGATCTCAAAAACTCATTATAAATATCATGAAGCACAAGTATCTGATCCTAGGAGGGATTATAGAAGCACTTTCACTTGATTTTTTTCATAAGGGATAACACAAAACTGTCAGGATGTGCAACTTGGAGTTGTGGTACTGATCACATCATGACAGTATGATAATCTTCTGCCCTCTAGGCCAGTACCACAAGTGCTGTATCTTTCATCATTCTAGGTACCCAAGCACTGATTCCTAAACCCCTTCAGGCCCTCCAATCCTAAAAGCAGACCTTTTACTCCTGGCCAAAGCAGTATCCCAGGGTGTAGTCCTGTAAAGGGATTTCAAACCATATATGAAATCCCTTTGGGGTCAAAATAGGATATTTATTAATCCTTTTTTGACACCAAACATTGTCAAAAGAAATTATGTGCCTAGCTTAGGTTCTGGATTCTCCTGTAGTTAGTCATATGAAGGTCAGACAGTGTTTGTCTCTAGTGCTGAGTATCAATCTTCCGCAGCTTTAATTGGGTTATCATTCTTATTGTTTTTTAATGTAGTAAGGTGTACAGTATAATTAGATTGAATTGACAGTTACTGCAGTACATGTTGTAACAGTTTATTAATTTGGTCTTCAGGAATTCAGTGAAAAAAACTCATAGATGTCTTATGAGACTCATTAAAATAAAACCCTATCATGCTGACTTAAAATGTAGTTCTGTTTTAAAGACCTATTAGAAACATGGAATTTGTAATTCCTGTGCTTTTATTCTCATTTGTAAAGGCATTTCAGGACCACGCTGTTGCTTTTACATACAGTGAATATTACTTATCTACTGACTAGGTTAGTAACTAGACTACAGTAACAGACTACATAAGTAAATCCAGCTGTTCAGTTTTGGTGTTGATAAGAATCATCAGCATTATCTAAGTTTCTGAATGAAAATGTATTACTTTGTACTGTCAGCCTTGCAGGTTCTCATGGAAATCCATATATAGAGTTACATTTTTTGTTGCTATAACTGTCCCCAATGAAGTTATGTTAGTTATAATTATGATCAATATCTAGCTATGTATCTTACAGACATACACACCTTATGGTCAAAAATATGTGTTTGGAATTTATTTTGAAATATGAACAGGTTAACTCAAAAAAGAATCTTTTATATTCTTCTATAACAGGAGACATTCCATGGTACTAAGAATAGTCAAGACATGGTGCCTTTGCATTTCTGCTGATAAGATAAACAAATGTGATGTAGCAGCTTGTGCCAATATGTGAGATCAGTATTGTGTGATGTGAAGGTGTCATTTCTGTGTAGCCACTTCTCTGACCATAACTGCACTTTGTGCAGCTCCCCACTTGCTGGAAGCACTGCGGTAATGTGCTTTCGTCAAGGGGCTGTGAGTTAGACAGATCATTACTCTGTCTGCCTTTGTCAAAATTAGCTCTGATGCGTAATTCTTGCTGCTGTTACCAGTAGTGAATTTTTAAGTCATTATAGGAAACCTTTTGGTTATATTCTCAGCTGTCTGTTTAGTGGAGAATTCCCCCCTGCACTGCTTTCTGGGTGTGACTCTCTGAGAGAGGGATAGGCTCAGTATTCTTTAACCATCATTAATTTCAGTGGGAACCGAGAGTTCAATGCTTTACAGAGATGACAAGCTTTTCTCAAACTGTCACTATATCCAACCCATTGCATGTGTACTTGAAAAAAAACATATTTACTGCACTATACCAGCAGTGATTGATTCACGGATGTACTAAGGGATAACAAAAAGATGCTATAGCATTTAGCTTGTAGGATAATGGCCAATGGCCAATAATGGCCAAGTCTGCACTTGAGGTGAGTAAGATATGGGTGGTCCATAAAACTTAGGACCACAGCAGCAGTATGTGAGCTGAAGGACTGGTTGTTTTTGAAACTTGGTAGCAGAATTTAAACACAGTAATGATTTTCAGAAGTGAAATTTTCACTATATGCTTTCTAAATAAAAACATGTATTTCCTAGAATGTCAAGATTTCTCATTCTAGCTTGGATTAAGTTATATAATATAGCTATAACTACTTCATCTACTTTTTTTTTTTTTTTTAAGATTACCTTTTCGAGATAGAATGACAGGTAGCTTGCAATTTCTGTATATTTGGCTGCAGAGCCAGAAACAGCAAGGTTCGAGCTCTCTTTCTCTGAAATAATCTGCCTCTTCTTTCATCTGTGAAATGCTACTGACTCCTCTTGTTCTGGAAGGAAAAGTTTAAGTGCACGAGGAAGGTGATAATTATTCCTGATAACTTGTGAATCTTCTATTTATAAACTACAGGCAAATCCTACCAGGGAGGAAAAAACCACAAAAATAATCCACCAATGAGGAATCGTGAAATAAAACACCCTGGAAAAAACCCAAAACTTAGGCAAAATAGGAAATTAATACAATCTAGAAACATAAACCCCAAAATCATAGAACAAAATGTTTTCACTCCATGAAATGAGAAATACCCAAATCTCCATAAAGTTGTTTTTATTTGTTACTGCTGTGATTTAATGTGGAAGATACTTCAGTGCTACTGCCTCCAACTAAAAGATGTGCTGTGGCACTCTGTATACCTGCTTTACCTTGGTGAGGTCTGCAGACACAAAATAGGGGTCTCCTCTGCAGTTCTTAGGCTGCTTTTACTCAATTTTGCCTGGCCCAGAAGTGAATTTAGCAAATGGCTTATTTAGCTGAAAATACTTAAATTTAAGATTATAGCCTTTGCTGTGAAACCTAACATTTTGTAATGAGATTGAAGAGAGGATGCCAGAGAGCATTTTCTCTCTTACAAAGTAGGAACCTTCAATAATACATTTTTAAGAGAGTAATTTGTTTAATCCTGAGAGACAGCTACAATAATCTGAGGTCATTTAAGTGAAAAGAAGCTGCAGAGAAAGTCAGAGCAGCGCCACCTGGGTCAGAACAAACATTTAAAGAAGTAGCGTGTTAATACTTAAAGAATTTATTCATGCATTTTTTATAACTTCTAGCTTTTGTAGTTGAATGTAATGAATGGATCTCCAAGAGGTTGAGTCATCATGCCCGTAGCTGATGCCAGTTTCCAGGCATTAACTTTAATTATTGATGCTTTCCCTAATAGACCTGATGGCACATTTTTAAAGTAAAGGTTCTGTCTTACTAAAGGCATGCCCTGCTGTTGGGCTCACTGGCTGTCCCTGGCAGAGGTAAATATGGAGCTTCTGCTTGCTCTTTAAGTTAAGGCTTTGTTTCTCATTTCTTGTTCTTTAATTACTTGGTGCAGTGCTTTCACCTCAAGACGAGGTTGTCTTTTAAGAAGCTCTTAACTGGAGAAGCAAAACAAGCATGAAGGGTTTGAGGGGGTCTTTCTAAACCTGTGAATTTGCTTCAGAAAGCGCCATGATGCTCCATTTATGGTTTCATTAGAAACTCTGTTCATGATGAGGAGTGGCTGTGGCAACTGAGGTTGTTTAGTCTGGAGGAAAGGAGGCTGAGGGGAAATCTTATTGCTCTCCATAACTACCTGAAAGGAGGTTGTAGTGAGGTGGCTGGTGGTCTCTTCTAAGTAACAAATGACAGGACAAGAGAAAATGGCCTCAAGCTGTGCCGGGGAAGGTTCAAATTGGGTGTTAAGAAAAATTTCTTCACTGAAAGGGTTGTCAAGCATTGAAACAGGCTGCCCATGGAAGTGGTTGAGTCACCATCCCTGGAGATATTTAAAAGACATGTAGATGTGTTGCTTAGGGACATGGTTTAGTGGTGGACTTTGCAGTGCTGGGTTAACAGTTGGACTTGATGATCTTAAAGGTCTTTTCCAACCAAAATGATTCTATGATTCTATGATTCTATGGTGTAATTTTGTGCCAAAGGTAAAAGCATGTAGAGAAGGGTGATCATTAATGAAATAAGGCAGAAAATCAGCAAAATAAACTGAAAAGGGATTGGATATCCAGGAACTTCCAAATTCTAATCCTGACATTATACTTGCCTCTTTAACCAGCCTTTTAATACTGTATATATCTTTAATCTTCTGTAAAATGCAGTAATTATGGTTATTCCTTCGAAAAATTGTTGTTTTCTTACAAACTCCTCCTGGGTACATCTAGTCTGTGGGCGGTGGCTAGCCAGTGCTGGGTCTCAGTGATATCATATTGCCCAGAGTGCACATGACACACTGAAATGAACTGCCAATGTGTCATAGAATCACAGAACGGTTTGGGTTGGAAGGGACCTTAAGGATGATCTCATTCCAATCCCTCTGCCATGGGCATGGACACATCCCACTAGACCAGGTTGCTCAAAGCCCCATCAACCTTGTACCCAATGGTGTGTTCAGAGAAGCTTCAACAGAAGGATCTTAGTTTATGGTATGAGCTGGTGCACAGCAGATTGCTCACCTTTCTCATCCTTCTCATTACAGCAGGGACGGTGGCCTTGCATAATTTTAGTAACTTTCATCTAACAACGGTGTGTTTATATTATTTCCTATGTCATCAAAAGCATTTAAGTCTTGCTGGATGTTTTTTAAACTACTAGTAGTTAAGAGAAAGAAAATTAGCTAAAGTCTATACACAATGATTTCTCATGCAGTATTATTATTTTTATTTCTTACTTGTTAAGGCCTGACTTGTGTATAAGAGACAGATACTCATCTGATGAACTTACAGTCTAAATTAGCTTATAATATAAATTAAATAAGACATTACAGAAGTCCATATATACATGCAGAGTATGTAGAAATCCTAAGAATGTATTTTTTAGAAGAAACTGTAAGGATAATGGATAGATTCATGGGTAAATATGATATAGTGGATAAGAATCAGTGTGGCTTTTCTACAGGTAGGCCCTGCCCCATGGAATACGTCGAGTTCCTTGAAGAGGTCTGTAGGCACATGGATAAACATGATTGCATTTTTTATAAACCTGATATGCATTTTGATAAACATGGTATGCATTTTGAAAATTCTACTAAGTAACCTTTTATATCTTCAGATATCTAAACACTGTCAAACAACTGCCCTTATGATTTTACAGTACCATCATCTATGAACAAACATTTACACTGATTAACACATCCCAGAATCCCAACATCAGCTTTAGTATTGTCATATTTACTGATATTTTGTTTCTTACTCTATACTTTTCTCCAGAGCTATAGCTTTAATGCTTTTTCTTGCAAGATTTCAATCATATTCTTGCAGATTTACTACATGAAAAATACTGCACAATATGCAACCTTCTAAGGTAAAATTTTCTTTAAATATCTGATCAAAACCAGACAATCAGACCTGGCTAGAATACTGCCAAGCATTTTAAAGAAGATGATCTACCTGTCTTTGTTAATTTTCTTTGGGTTTTATTTAGCTTATTTTTCTTATTCATTGACAATCAAGTCTAAACCCTACTGACGTTAACTGGAGTCCTTCATTTGGCTTTTGGGTTTTGCATCAGGTCATAATGAACAGACAACTGCAGAGTGAAGATAAATATTCTTGTATAGTGAACCAAATTAATCTCTAATTTAACCGTGACCTTACCATAGAGATGCTGCAACACTGTGACATTAAAAGAGGACTGATTTAATGAGAAATATGTCTGATTTGGAAAATGGAGATAAAGGCATGGTAATGAAACCTGCATCAATTAAATAATAAATATAGTAACAGAAACACAAGAGAGAAGTATGACAGGGAAAACAATAGAGATATTTTTAAAAAATCTAAATCTTATGTAATGCATATCTATTACACCTTTCTTGTCACAATCACTTTTTTACATTTATACTTTTGTTTATTTTTTTTTTACATTTCTTTGTGTCAACATCATGGTAGTTGTCTTTCAGATATAAAGAAAAGCACACTATAGCCATGATCTGAGGCTTAATACATGACACCCAGGGGCATGTTCATTAGTAGTTTAAACTGCACTTCTAGCTGGTTGCAAACAAATGAAAACGGGTATATTAGGTCCAATTTACAAATATGTCACATTGAACTGAATTGAAATTTGATTTAATTGCACTTTGATTAAACTGGTACAAACTGTTGGAAGAGAAACTTTTATTGCTTTTAAAATTCTCTTATGCCTCTAAAGTTACCAAAAAAAGAAAAGTCAGTTTTAAACTGTAAGGTTGTCAAGACAACACTTTTCATATTTTTATGACACAAAAAACCCCAATTTTCGTTTTCCTTAGACCACAAAGTGTATGTAAGAAAGCACTCTGTTCTGCACCAATCTACATTCAGAAGGCTTCTGATATTAATATTAAACCTGTGAATTCCTGATTTCTGACTTATGCCATTACTTAAGCCTCTATTTTCTTTTGTTGGCTGTCTGAGGGACTCTTAATTTGTAACAGCACTTCATTTTTTTTTTATAATAACTTTATGGAAAGAACATTTCTTTCCTGTTAGCTGGATACAGTCCATCAGATGCCCTTTGTTCCTCTAACTGAATCTGTGTTGTGTTTTTTACCCTAACATATCAACCACACCAACACACCATAAGTAGAGCAGTACTTAAGACCTCTCATTCTACATTTCCCTGGATGCATCACAAATTTTGCACCATTAGCCAGAGATGTCCACAGAAATTTGGTACTGAGGGTTTTAACCTATAAGAAGTACATGAACTCTAATTCTGTAAAAATGTGCAATGCATCTCAAAAAAGTATGTAGTTACTCTAGGGTAAGTAATTATTCTATTTGCTAATATGTATTTCAATATATCCTTTCAAAATATTTTTTTATATCTCTTCAGTTTTTTTGTTCTATATCCCCATGAACTTCCCCAGTTTGTGTGGTAGCTGCCATAGGTGGCTAAGGGGCTGGCCCCAAACCAGGTTTTCCCTGTTGTGAGGGCCTTGAACTGCTACTCTAATGGAGATCTCTCTAAAGCCAGATCAGCAACAAGGTACCAAGGTAACAAAACTAAGGGGAAGGTATTTCCTGAACAATTTGCATGGTCCAACTTCTCTCTCCAGCCTTCCGCAACAGGTAGTTTTCAGTTCTTAGGATGCTTTTATATCCTATCACGTATGTTATAAATTGAGAGTTGTGCAATCTTTGAAGGTGTGAGACCATTCAGAACATTGCTCAAGAACTATTTCCTGACAATTTTTCTTTTCCTGAATCTGTCTTCTCTCTTTCATATGACTGACCTTCTTTAAGCCTTGTTGAACTTCAAAATATGTTCTGAGGATTCTTTTGTCAACCCCAGATGTGGCTGCTGAGGAGCATAAATCATGTTGATCCATAATGTTTAATGTTCCATTACCACATTTGATGTTTAGTTTTGCTTTTAGATTTAAGCACATTATTAATGTATACTTGTAGTTAGAGCCCCAATGTGATGTGGCCCTACTTTTTACAGCAGCTCAGTCAACCTTGGCTGAAGGAAAAGGATTTTTAGAAATGTGATGTGTTGAAAGCTATCTTTAGAATTTTTCTATTGTAATTTTCAAAAGAATAGTTCCCTTTTGCTTAAGAAGATTGCCAGCAATTTTTGAGTGTACTTGTTCATGTAACATTTTTTAAAGGTAAAAAAATTTGATCGAATAATATTTTTGTTTCATGCATATAATAAAATAAAAGTATGCATCTTGTATTAGAAGTAAAATTTTGAAGTATAAGCTTTAAACTTTCATTTTTTAAGTAGATTTGGGGTTTTTTGGTGCAAGTGATGAAGGAGACTAGGAGAGAGCAGAGAGAGAGATGCTCAGGTGCTCAGTTGCTACCATTACTGATCCATGCCATCCTGTCCAAAGTTCTTATATTGACCTGTGTGTTACAGTACATTATCCATGTGTAGGGAATTGCTTGTCCCGTCTCTGCAATCTCCCTTGTGCCAGCACTAGTTCATGTTGGCTGTGCGGGGAACTGAACTGTGGACTTAATCCAAGTTGAAACTGATTGAACAGCAGCAGGAAGCAGTAAGCTCCCTGGACCAGTTTGGCCTCATAATTGCTTTTGCCAGCAGAAGGGGAGGTTGATGTAGATGCAGGAATGAGTAGAAGCAGGGAGGTGAAATAACTTCTGGTTTATCTGATCTTAAAGTAAAACTCTGTTGAACAATCAACCCTCTAGAAATGTGGGTCTGGGGGCAAAAATATTCCTTGTTGTTTTGCATAGTGTCCCGAAGAGAAGAACCTTGACACTTTCAGTTCCTTCTCATCAATGCAAATAGTTTCTATCTTTTGTTGGTTTACTATTTCTAACCACTTTTCCAGTATGTCACCCAGTTTCCCACCCTATTCCCTTCCAGACTACATTAGGTTGGTTCTCTTTTGTATTTAAGGGGTTTGGTGCACATTGAATATTATATACCTTTGTGAGTAGCAAACCAATATGCAGTAGGGGTCAGGCTCTTTCCAGTGTCTAAACAGGTTGTGAGGTTCCAAACTTTGAGCAGAGTTTTTAATTAGGCTGCTGATGACATCTGGTGCCAAGATTACAAAAAGGCTTTCCCGCAGCAGATGCAAGCCGGTGTGTGTTTCATGAGGAGTAATGTTGGGAAAAGGCTCATGACTGGGATTATGCTTACATGTTACAGAACATGCCCATGCCCTGCTGGGAAGTTCTCTGCTAATTTTTTATTTACCCTGGCTATGTGGCTAAATTTGAGGTCCAATGTCTTGCAACATTCCATTTTTTCCCTTCTTTAATAGTAATAAACATTTAACTATCACTCGGCATGCTTATACCTCTTTGTAGAAAGCAGAGCAAATTGTGTTATTTTAAGTCAACTTTTAATTATTGTGAAATAACACTGTGAAACCAAGCAAAAATTAGCTTTTATTTAATAAATCTTAAACATGTAAATTGAGGGAAAGAAGTAAAGTAACTAAGACACAGTGGGAACTAGTATTGACCCAGATTAGAGCCCATGAGAACCCTTAATCTCACACAGACCTCAGCAAATTCTTCTCTGCCTTCAATTGGTAGTCAAGTTATTTCAGGAAAAAAAAAGGCAATTCAGTCTCATAAGTGGGGAAAATGTCCACCAGATGGTGCTGCATGACAGCTATTGGACCTTGGCCCAGGCAGGCAAGAAAAATAAAACCACTTTGTTGCACTTTCTGAGGTCCTCTTAAAAGGTTTACTGATGCAAAAATTATCATGTAATTGGAGCAGGAACCGAAATAATTGCTGAAAGGACAACTTTTTTCTTAGAATTAGTATGTTATTTTATAATGAAATATCTTCTGTGTTTTTTCTCTATTGTCACAAGTCTGCTGAAAGTAGATGTAACCAAAAATGGCAACTCCATTGAATAACATATTTTAAAGATATTTACACATTATATAAGCACACAAAAATCTATATTAATTATTACATCCCATGTCTAATAACTGTATTGTATACTCATCCTTCAGTAAGAGACAGTTTCTTTTTAAAAAAATGTGGTTCATCCTTGTTTGTATAAATCTCTCACATGATTTAGCCATTAGCCATTTCAGTATGATAATCTGTACTTGCTAAATCCTGGGGATCTTGTGTTTAAATACAGATATCTATGCTGACAGCAGAAACCACTGTTGTTGCTGAAAGAAATCTGGTGTAATGTATGATCTCTGCATGAATCTTTTAATATTGCATTTTACACCTGCCTTGGCTCTTGGTAGATGAACAATGCTGACTCCTGTGGCATGTGCTACATTAACCTTACAAGGACATGAATCAAAAAAGAAAAGCTTGTGACTTCATAGCTTGGTGGAAATGAAGATATGTTGCCCAGACTGTTTTTGGGAAGTAACCATTCATTGATAACTCAACAGCTGTAAATACAGCCTGTCTCCAGAGTTTTAAATGTGAGTGACCTTGAATGTTCATTAAGACACATGTCCAGTCTGATCTGCTTGTACTGCCTACACCCTTCTTTATGTTGGAGAGGTTTTGTGAAGTTGGAAAAACTTCGGTTAAGGCACTCTTACTGACCTGCGTGAGACCAAGACCTTTTCTGATTCATTCAGTGCCACGTTACCTGCCCAAGACATGAGTCCTTTTCAGAGGGCAGCTGCCACTCAGGCTTTGCCCATGGCAATGCTGGAGGGGGCAGGCAGCCACTGCCCAGGGTGAGCTGTCTCTAGGCAACCTTGTTTAATGTTTTATAATAAAACTTGGGAAGCCTCTGGTTAAAAATACAGTCATTTTTCCTGAAGGAAGTAAGTAGAAAGTAATCTGAGGGGATTTTCTATATGTTCATCCCTTTCAGATTTCCACTTACACTTACCTGTTTTCTAGTACTTCAAATAGACAGTGATTTAATCATTTTGCAAAGCTTCAATTTGGAAAGTCAGGCTTAGGTAGCCTTATACACGGCACTAAAACCAGGTCTTTGAATTGTTCCCCATTCCACTCTCTGTATGTAAAAGTCTCTTGAAGGAATAGTAAGACCTTGAAGGTTTTGTGATCTCTTGGCATTAACAAGACTAGAAATTTTTAAGCTTATGGACCTTTTTGTTGTTGTTGTGCCAAAGAAGTTGGGAGTAACCTTGTCAGCCTCAGACGTGAATATTTTAAAATTTCCTCCTTTTTTCCAGCAGAAAACCATTCTATGGTGGATTCCTTCTTTTTTTTTTTTTTTTTTTTTCAAAACATCTGCCTGTCACTTGTTTTTCTCCTGAGGAGAGACATTTTCATTTCATGATAACTCTTTGGCTTTTTCTCAACTCCCATTGCTACACAGTCAGACTTTCTTTGTATTCTTGTCTACTTTCATTAACATTTTTCTGCCAGTTGAGATTTTCCATTTGTTTCAACACACACATAAAAAAGGAAATATCTTGACAGTAAGAGCCTTTGTCATTATTAATTTCCAATCATGTCTTGCCTACCCTACCAAAAAAAAAATAAATGTTGCAAACTTTATCCTTCAGCTAGTATATCTATATTTCAGTGTTACTGCTTCCCACGGCTTAATTTTCACTTGTCCAAAACTTGATCTTCACTTAATAATAAATGTGAGAAAATATTGTCATAAATTAAGCATTAATTCCACTTATATCCCAAGACATAAAACCATATCCATCAGTTCTTCAACCACAATCTGAATTTTTGTGAGGTTTTTCATTTTTCAAATATCACAAAAATAAAGTTAAGGAGGAAATCTCAAAGAGCTGAATTTATTTTTGAAGTAAATCTGTTGGCTTTAAATAAGTTGAAATCAAAGGTTCAGTTTAATTTAATTTGTTAGTTCGAGATGTTTTCCTACTTAGCCAGTCACCTCAGAAACATAGTTATTTACACTCTTTGCCATACCTTTCAGCTTTTAGCACTCTTATATTTCCTTCACTTTCTTATATACAATGCACCTTTGGCTTCCTCTTCATCCCCCTGTGACGATTTCATTCTCTACCACTAGACATCAGCATTGCTCTTTCTCTTTTTAGAATGTTTTCTAGCTAAGTGATGCTGCTGTTTAACTTCAGCCCTTGCAAAGAAATGATTCATTGGTGGATTCTAAGGCTTCAATCTGCTTTTCTGTAGCAAATGATCTTGAGCACTCTTAGATCAAAGTTTTAAAGAAAGCTCAAGATGCATAATTAGCCGGTGTCTGCTATATATGTGTATTATATTCATATGGTCTGTTTAATGAATATACTGAAGAATGGTAGTCCTTTGTGGTTTACAATGAACAGTTTCCAAAAGTTAAAAAAAATGTAAACAAATTCAGGTGGAGAGAGGATTTGAACAGAACAATGAAGGTTCTCTGGAAGTATTGTGAGAGATCACAAAGTCAGAATTAAGCAGAAAAACCAGGGACCATTTATGGAAAGGCAAAAGGCAAAGGGAACAAATCTGGAAAGACCAGAAGGAGTTCTACTTATCTGAGTTGTCTGACAAGGGCACTGGACCACTTTAGTGCAATTGGTTGAATGTTTAATTTTAAACTGGAAAAGACAGAATTACTTATTACATATTTCTGTTATATTTGGGGGAATAGTTCCATAACCTCTGTGATGATGCAGAGATATTTTTCATTCTTAGAGTAATTAGGAGGAATTTTAAAAAGAGTATGATCTTGCACCATCACTTCAGAGCTCTTTGGTCAACAAGTGTTGACTGAGCAAATGCTGGGATACCAACCAAGTCTAAAGATGTTGAAAGAGAGCAAAGAGTAACTGAATTACTTGCTGATTTTTTGTATTTTTGTTATCGTTACTGTCCTCATCTGAGCCAGGACAGAAACAATTTTCTTTAAGTAATTTTACTTTTCAGTTAAGTCTCTTCTAAGTAGCTGCACTTGCTGAAATTAATTGCATGTTTTTCAGTCAGTGTCTGCTTCTAGGACTGATAAAGCTCAATGTTTATAGTTACTGCTGGAGAATGGTATGCAGATCAAGGCCACTGCTTGGTTCTGCTAAGCATCTTGTGCTCCAGAAACAAAGGGGAGCAAAGGGGTCACACCTGCCACCCTCCTACAGGGAGGAGAGGACCGGACAGGTGACCAAAATTGACCAAATGAAGTATTCAATCCCAGACACGTCATACTCAGTATAAATCTGAGAGATCATGAGGGTCAAGCTCCCTTCATCCATGGCTGAAGTCTTGGGAGGATTCCATCCATTCATCTGCCTTTGACCCCAATCCGTGCATTCCTGGCTCTGTGTGTTCCTGCATCCAGCTCCAATCTGCTGCTGACTCTATGAGCCCAGTCTGGGACTTTCCCAGGGTCTACCCTGCAGCCTTGGGGGTGTCATGAGTTTTACTGGGGCGATGGGGGGATGCAATATTAGTTTTGTATATATTAGTATATATTTCATTATTCTCTTTTTCATCATTATTTTTTCATTAAAGCTATGTAGTTTAGCTTCCAGCCTGTGAGTCTCCCTCCCTTAATATTTTTCCTTTCCCTTTCTGGGAAGGGAGGGAGGTAATAGAGAGCACCTGTTGTTTGTTTAATTGCTGGCTCAGCGTTAAACCATGACAGTTACACATGCAGATATGAAGAGCAGGCAGGGCATGTTTACAGGCCGGTACATAGCATCCTGGGAAATTGCAAACCTGGAAGTAGTGTGGCTTTTTGATTAATAGAAACTGACCATGAAATCCCAGGACAACCTACTGGGCAAATAGTCACAAGAGTTAATATTACTCTGTGGAGGTATAAAAAGAGGAATACCAAGTAAGACCTGAATTAAAGAATAACATTGAAAGTTTGGGAATATTCAAAGAAGACCTGCAGGCATGGTGCTAAAGGATAGGAAAACCTAGTCTGTCTGACACTGTCTGATATAATGGGAGAGCAGGATTCCCCAGAGATGTGGAGAAATGAGATAAGCCTTCGAAGCAGTGATCTGAGCCAGTGATCTGGCTCAGGCTGGCTTCCTGCAGAGCCAGGTTTGGTCCCTTGGCATCCACACACAGCCAGCCTGCACCTGGTCAAACCAGTGACAGGCAGGTGAGAGCTGCCCATGTGAAATGTCATAGTGACCAGAAACTGAAACTGCACAAATTCAAGTAAAAATCAGACATGTTGCTAGAAGCCGAGTGCTATTCACCATTGAAACTACCTCCTTCAGCTTGTTCCTCTGTCAGTGGAAATACTTGTAGCAGAGGTAGATGACTTTTCCTTCTTAAATAGGTATTAATTAAAGCAGGAATTAATTTCTCCTGGTTTCTCTGTGTGACTGTTCTTCTATTGCAGCTTTTGTTCATTGTGAAAAACAATAAAATCACTTTAGGTAATTATTTGAAAATTTAAAGCATTCACTCTGTAATTAATTTCTAAATGAAAAAGGCTTTGCTTCCAATAAATTAATGTGATTATTGTTTTACCAGCTATAACAAATTAGTACAAAAATAGACAATTATATTCTCAACACAGTATTTGTTCATCATTAGATCTATTCCACTGTTCTTTTCTTTAAAGTTGCTATTTTACTTCAAAGATGTTTATGCTAAGATTTTTATAGTCATTCCACTGCATTATTTATATATATTAAAGTATAAGCTTTATCTAATAGTATAATTAACAACTTTAAGAAATATTTTACTAGGAAACCAGTGTCTCAGATGATTGTTATATTCTGTCATGTCAATTCATTTTTAGTAACTTGGACAAGATGATTTATCATTTAAAAAGATGGGATAATTTTATATGTAGAAACGCTTAAAAACCTTGACTGTACTCACAGGCAGAAATCTACATATGCATTAAAACTGACCAAGGCCAAGCATCATTCCCTGGTAAATATATAGCCACCAAATACATTTTATTTGGAAAGAACCTCAATACTTGAATGCACTGTGGATCATTTTGAAGTGTTCATGATAACCATATTTATGAAAAAATTATGACCTGTGGCATGTTTAGCCTAGTAAATAATGAGCTCGTCTATAGGAACTGGTGCAGGAACTTGTACTTTCAGACCAACACACCCTCTGCATTGCTTTACCATGTTCTTCCTCTCAAGGATAGCAGCTGCCCATGATAGCACAGCCCTGGGCTGAAGTGTTCATCTCCCCCGCAGGCACAGTCAGCGCTAATGCAGTTACGTGGCTTCTGGACTGCATTTTGCATGCAGCTGGCTTGAAGCGTGGGCAGAGCAAACACACGGTTGAATCCATCTGGATAGATTTGCCCTGTGGTACTGAGAAGGGAAGCACCAGAACAACCTTCCAGCAGCAGCAGGTGTGGCCAAGCCCCCCAACACGTCTGACTTGGCTCTGATTCATATGAAACTTGTTGAGCTAATGACTGGAATTATGTGACACTGCTTCCTACTCTTGATGATGGAAGATGTCCCCTGTCTTTTGTCCTACAGAATTTGTTTCTATGACTTAGCCAAAGGCAGTGGGTTCAAATACAATGAGAATAAAGCTTTGGTATTTTGGATGGAACACATGCACGTCACAGGCTCCTTGATGCATGAGCAAACACACCTTAGAGCACGCTGGTGTCATCCTGCAAGTTAGGAAGCTCTTTCAGGGTAACCTCACAGCGGCTTATCAAGGATGTGCAAACCTTGAAATAGATGCAGTTATGCACCTAATCGAATAAAACATGTTATTCCATTTCTGTATTACAGAAGAAACTGTGCATGTATGTGTACGTGTGTGTGTGAGAAAGAAAATTAATTTTGCAGTAAAGGTATGTCTTAAACTATTCTTTCACAGTAGGCACTTTAAATTCACCTGGTCCACTTACTACCAACCTGGCCATGAAAGTCAAAACACATTACTTCAATTCAGAAGCATTGCAGACATAATGGCCTCCTCCAGGGTTGGTTCTGCATCCCATTTCCATGGCCTGCAAAGTGTGCTTTGGATCACCCTCTGTGTGCCATTTGAAAATCCTTCACCATTCTTTATGCCAAAGCAAGAAGCCTCCCATGTTGTCCTTTCCCACTCTGCCCTGGATTTTATATCGGTTTTGGGGGAAAACTGATTGAGTGGAAAGGAGGGGAGCTTTTCTCATCCAGCATTTCTGAGCTTCTGATGGTGACACCTTATAAAAAGTCATAAGCTCATTTCTCTTTCCCTCCAATTGCCACTGTTACCACCAGAGTCTCCCTTTTTACCCTATATATGGGGGAGGGATTGCCATGGCATCAACCTTTGCTGATTCCCTTTTATTCTAAAGGCCCTTACATACTGCCACAAGGATAAAGTTGTTTGTGAGGAATGACACCAGGAAAATTATCAGATTGTGCTGTAGTCTCTTTGCAATGTAATACAGCTTTTTTTAGTTAAGCAGCAGATGTGTCATGAAATCAGACTTCGTAAAGCATTTAGCAGGTCATTTCTAATATTATTCCCTATTTGTCCAGTCTTTACAGGGAGATTTTCTTCCTTTCCTTGGGTCCAATTCAATTTAGAACAAAAATGGTCTGGATTTTGCAGGGCAGAAGCCCTAAAAAATTAAATTTTTTATGGCTTCTGGATATTGAAAAAAATTGAATCAGGCACCTTATGAGTACATTGGTCCTTCCTCTGCAGATGTCCTTAAATTTGCCACATGACAGTATAATTTCCAGATGCCGCTGCTTGGTTGGAAAAGAGTAGATGACATGGAAAACCAATAGAGATATAATTATTAACATGCAGAATTTTATTGTGACACAATTATAAAACTTCAATTATATTAAAATGTATAGGTTTAGCAAATGCAGGCAGTGGAATGTATTATCTTACAGACACAAACTTTCTGCTGCCATCTCCCCCTTTCTCGGCCTCATCTTCCCACTGCCACTCTTCATCCCGATGCTGCTGGTTTCAGTAGCAGGGGCAGCTGTGGGGAGCTATCAGCATCCCGATTCCTGAATGGAGAGGAGTATGTCGGTGGCAATTTCTTCCTTCTCAATTTAGGACATGCTTGGTGTCATTTCTGTATGTGCTGCACACCTTGCTCTTTCTTTGTTGCTTCATGAGTCCACTTTGCATCTGAATGAACTATATATGGTGTGTTTTATGTGTTGGGTGCTTGGTCTCCCGTGCCTGCACTCCTCCAGGCTGCATTTTTATTCTACACTCACTGCACAGAATAACTTCTGTTGCCACTATCTGTTAGTTACAGAAATACACACGTGTTGCACCACACATTCATACCAAGCTAAGCAAAAGCTAAAATGAAATAGGTTATAGTTACCTGGTCTTTAGATAGTTGCTGCTACAGCTAGACAAGTTAAAACAGATCTCCAGGAGGGCTGAGACAAGCCTGGACAAAGCGAGGGGGTCTGGAAATCTGTACAATCATGTCTCTGAGCAAAAGATGACCAAAGGTGTGGAGAGAGGCATGGTACTGCCTCTGCATTTTAAGCTCAAGTGTCATTGTTACTTGCCTTGTGTATTACAGAAAGACCTGAAGGTCCTTATTAAAGAGTAATTCAGTTGTATTTCAGAAAAAATAATTTCATCCAAATGCTCCAGAACAGAGTAAGAGGTTTATTAACAAGCATAAAGTCCCTTTTTGTTTTTCAACAGGGGATTCACAGTGTCCTTTTCAGAAAAAAAAGTCTCTCTTGTTCACTGCTCCCTGTGGAGATATTACAGCAAAATGTAACATAACCAAATATTAAAAAAGAACACTTTTTTTCTTGAAATAGTAGGGACAATTTGTTAATAACTATGTGCAAATGTAGCCAGTTCTAATAGCTCAGGAAATCATTGCTTTGCAGCATCATTACTGTATATAGCTGCCTTGATTTGCCAACGTTATATTGGTAGCATTTGTACTGCAGGTTTTAGCTTTCCAAGTGCAGTGAAGCTGCTCCTGATTTACATTGTTCTGAGTGACTGCAGAACAGGCTCTTAAAATCTCCACCTATAACTAGAATGTGTAACACACGGCTTCTAACACTGCTACACAAGTGAGTAACGGTATGTTTCTAATCATGAGGCTTCAGATTTCTCCACAAACTGAAAAATATGTTAAAAAAATTGTTTGCAAGTCAGCTTTTTGCAGTTTGCAAAGCATAGATTTCCTCCATTTCTATGACATGAAATAGCCCTGAGAGATTTTGGAGATTGTTTTGCTTCCAATAATTTGTGCTTTTTCCACTTCCTTTAGGACAGGACAAGATTTATCCCAGAAAGCTCAAATGGTCATATCAGTAATAAAATCAGTAAGTATATTAAAGGGACCTGCTTTCCAGAAGGAACATTTAAGCCACTCTAAGGCATAGTGTTAAAAGCTGCTGCAAGGATGTGAATGAAAAGTCTGACAGCCATGAAACTGAAGAGGATAATAATGTGAATTCAGGAAGCAGCAGAATAGTAGCATATTTCAAATGACACTGCAGTCTTCGTTGGAGAGCTTTGCCTGTGCTTGGAAAGTGGCAATAAAACAGGGGCTGTGAGTTGGACCGTTCATGAAGTAGGTGGATGGTTTTGGGAGGACAAAAAAAAAGAAAGAAAAATTTCTAATTGTTCTATGCCTCTAATAACTATCTCTATCCATTTTTCAAATCAAGGTACAACATTGACACAGTTTGCTTAAGAGAAGATATTTTCATGCTCCAGAGAAAAGTGGAATTTCTCCACCCTCTATAATAATGTTAGCATGGTATCATCATTAGAAGAAAAAAATGAACAAATGGAAGTGAGTAAAGTTTTGCAGACCAGGTCTGGGCTGTGAGGTAGTCTCACTATCACCCTTCTTTTCATATATATTTTCTGAATATGGGGGGCTGGAATTTCAGAGCAACCTGTTGTCTCGGTATCAAAGTGGTTCTAAGCACCCATTTACCTAACATTTGGGTGCCTTCTGTCAAGCACAGACCCAGGGTAGGATTCTGAACCCCTCCACAAACCATCATGTGAATTAAATACCTAAACATGACTAGATGGCTCTGGGCTGAGAACAGGCAAGAGGGAAGAGAATGGGGAGAGGTCAAGTGTGGTGAGTTTGCTACTCACCTTTCAGACTTGATACTGAATTACCCACTATTTTAAGGCATCACAAACTCAGCGAAGCCTACACTCACCTGTTCTGTTCCTGGGTGTCCTTCTTAACTTGTGGCTTTTGTTTTACAACAGACCTAAAGCTTCTGCAGGTATGAGGAATATTTATGGTCCATGGTGTGTGTATCCATGGTAATTGGGTATTACCTTTGCTTCTGTCTCCCCTTCCTCCCCTGCATAATTATCTGCTGCATTGTTGTTATTGTGAGGAACCAAGATCTATGTGAGCCCTCCAGTCATGAACTGTGATTTGGTTGCTCTCCTAGACAGTAGGAGACAGAGGTTCAGAGTTTTTAGGCTGATAAAATCCCCCTCATTTCTATGTTAGTGCTTGCACATTAAGCAACCTGTGCATAGCTCTGTGCAGTCAGAGTGCAGGTTTTTGCTCATCTGTCTAAAAACAAATCCACAGGTACTTAGGAGAAGTCAACACAGGGCTATATCTTGCTACTTAGACTTGAAGTGCTCACTGAAAACTAGAAGTAGATTTAACATCTCAGTAATCAATCATCAGAAGTTTGTTAACGATGAAGAGTCTTTCAAGGCTGGAAAGATGATTGATGTTACCTCAAGAGCCCTCTGGGTACCACTGTAGTTTTCTAGAGGCAAGAATTACGTCTAAGATTTCATATCTTGATTAAAGGCTGATTAAAGCGCCCAGAGGATGTAAAAGGGAGAGCATCTTCTACAAACATGAATGTTCTCGGTAATCAGAGCAACCTCAGAATATATTGGTGGTATTTGCATGCTAATACTGTAGCTAATACTGTGCCTTTATTTTCACCTTCATTTAATTTGTTGAAAAAAATGAATCTGTATTCCTTAAAGCAAAACTGTGCAGACATCTGTAGTTATCAGGTGTCTCACAAAGCAGAGTACGTCAGGCAACTTTTTAGACTGGAAACTCAAACACAAATCAGAAAGTTTTGCGTTTTTAAAATTATTAGTAGAATTTTAGCTTGACCTTCTTGCATGTTGCCACATAAATACTGATAAAATGCATAATTATAATGAATATGTTTTACTAAGCTCTAGCCTGGTAGTAATGTGAATGGTTTGACTGATCTGGACGGGAAGCTGGTCTAGTCAGGTATTGATGAAATAATTACTCTGATTGCTTTTCATTGGTTTGTTTCTGTATTCATGTAGAACTGATGTTGTATATATGTCCAGATAGTGAAAGTGTCTAAGAAATAATATTAATCAAGCGGTACTTATGTATATTTTAGGTTAGTATGGAAGAATTGTAAGTAAGCTAAAACCGCTAAGAAATCTTCAGCCAAAACTGAACAAACAAATTTTTTGAAAAGAAAAAATTTACTTCAGAAGTCATACAATTATTTGGAATTAATCACACTAATTTTTTGCTTGAATGTACTCATCCTATCCTGGTGTTCAAGCTGCAATATTGCACCAAGTGAATAAAGGACATCATGCCTAATTGAAAAACTCATGCCAGAATTTATTTTATTAGAAGCAAATTTAAAAAGTCAGAGCAAATGAATCATTTCCTAAATTAATGTGTCACTTACTAACTGTCATTAAAACCTTGTTAATTTGATCCAGTGACAAAGCTAATTAAGAAGATATATGTGCTTCTAAAAACTAATGAATATTTCCAGCACTTCGTTCCTTTAACATCTTCCTCAATTGGTTTAATAGACAATGGCAGCATCGTGTCATTCTCTGCTGGCCAGAGGAGTCTTTGGTGACCCAGCACAGAGTGATAATGAGGCACTGCAGGCAGATATAATACCAGGCAGCCCTTCCTGGAAGCAACAGCTCAGTTGGAAAGCTGAAGGGTGAAGGCAGAACTTCTGAGTGAGGGCAGATCTTTCTCATCATCGGCACATGGCTGAAGGCTGAGACTAGTAATAAGTACTAACTTAAATACAATTATGAAACTATGGAAAAAGAAGAAGTCTTGTCTCCCTACTCGCTTATGTAAAATGTTCTTGTTAGAGGATTTGTTGTCTTGCAAGCAGTGCTTTCAGAGGGCATGTTTTCATATATGAAACAGGTTCCTCCCCTGTGCCCAGCCTTATGCTCTTTGTTTGCCTTATAAAATATTTCTTTTACCTGTCAAAGCCTACAGTCTCTTTTGGGATGTTTGGTTAGCAATGTAGGTGTAAACTTTACTCTGATAATTTCTCTATGTGATTATTTTCACAAGAATTTTAACTTTTTTAAAAACAAAAAAATATGTGACTAGCAAGATCTCATATCCAGTTTTGTAGTGTAGCCATGTAGAAGTAATGCAACTGTTAAAACAGACTTCCATTTTACTACATTTCTACAATAATTTAAATAATTTAATTCCACTATTATTCCTTTCTTCTTCTTTGTTTACTTTTCTTCCCCAAAATAATAAAAAAAGTCATGCAACCCCTCTTTCCTCAGTCTTACAGGTATTACTTATTACTTCCTGAACCATTGCAAAAAATAAAAATTGGATATTATTTTGAGCCTAATGCTCAAATTGCAGATGTCCTTTGCAATATTTTATGAACCTAGAATAGCTGAGAGATTATTGCTATACTGTATGGCTTCCATCTTGCTGACATCATCAGGCTTTTAGTCCAGGTATCTTAAATCGACACTGGCTGCAATGCTTCCTAGCTAGTGGAGATCTCACCATAAAATTTTGTACACATGTGTATATAGTGAAGTCCAGGTTTAAAAGAACAGGCTAATAAGAAGCAGAATAGTATAGGCTGTTCATTATCAAGATACTAGTAACAAATTACTATAGCTGTTACCTATGGAAAAAAAAAGAAAATGTGGCCATTCGTTTATAAAGAAAGTCTTGGAGAAAGAAGGTGAATGGTACAACAGGGAGGATATCCTCATGATATAAATAAAATGCAATTGTGAATGGGACCTGAAGCCACTTTGTTGTCTGTGCCATATGACTGGGACATGGAATTGTCTGACAAATTAAAGTAACTTGATCCTTTTTGATATGAGCTTTCTAAAGAGCTTGTAAGTCAAGGAAGGAGAAGTGGTGGGGTAGCATTGTTTGTTAGGGAGTGCTTTGAATGCCTAAAACTTAATGTTGGACATGAGGAGGTGGAAAGTTTATGGGTAAGGATAAAGGGGAAGGCCAATGAGGCAGATATCTTGGTAGGAGTCTGCTACAGACCACCCAACCAGGATAAAGACACTGACAAGACATTCTTCCAACAACTAGATGCCTCACGTTCACTAACTTTTGTTCTCATGGAGTACTTCAACTTACCGGATGTCTGCTGGAATTACAACACAGTGGATAGGAAACAATCCAGGAGGTTCTTGGAGGCTACAGACGATAACTTCTTGATGCAACTGGTAAGCGAGCCAACTAGGTGCGATGCCTGGCTAGACCTGCTGTTTACCAACAGAGAAGGACTGATGAGTGATATAGAGATTGGAAGCCATCTTGGGCACAGCAATCACAAGATGATAGAATTTTCGATTCTTGGTAAGGAAGAGGGTCAGCAAAACTACCACCCTAGACTTCTGGAGAGCTGACTGACCTGTTTAGGACGCTGGTCGAGAGAGTCCCTTGGGACTCAGTACTGAAGGGCAAAAAGGTCCAGGAAGGATGGACACTTTTCAAGCAAGAATTCTTCAAGACACAGGCTCATGCTGTCCCCTTTTGCCGAAAAACAAACCAGCAGGGAGGACGACCAGCCTAGCTCAATAGGGAAATTTTGTGTGATCTCAGGGAAAAAAAAGAGAATTTGCCACCCTTGGATGAAGGGACTGACAACTCATGAGGACTGTAAGGAAGCTGTTAGGTTGCATAGGGAGAAAATTAGAAAGGCCAAGGCAAAGCTAGAACTAAATCTGGCTACTGTCATAAAAGATAATATAATCATTTTTACAAATATATTAGCAACAAAAGGAGGGTGAAGGAGAACCTCCATCCTTTATTGGATGCGGGGGGACACGTGGTCACAATGGATGAGGAAAAGGCTGAGGTGCTTAATGCTTTCTTTGCCTCAGTTTTTAACAACCAGACTAGCTGT
>VZRW01012491.1:118842-132076 GCA_013398125.1 Aegotheles bennettii | reverse complement strand
ATGACCTCTGCCAGCTCCCTCAGCACCCTTGGGTGCATTGCATCCGGACCCATCCATTTATGGATGTCCAGATTGCTCACCTAATCCCTAACCCAATCCTCATCTATCAAGGCAAACTCCTCCTTTATCCTGACTTCTTCTGGGGCTTTAGGGATCAGGGGCTCCTGGGGAAAGCCTGCAGGAGTAAAGACAGAGGCAAAGAAGGCATTCAGCACCTCTGCCTTCTTTATATCCTCTGTCTCTAGGGCACCCACCTCATTCATCAATGGGCCTATATTGCCCCTAGTGTTAGTTTTATTTGCTATGTATTTGAAAAAGCCCTTTCTATTACCCTTGACCTGACTTGCAAGGTTAAGTTCCAAGGAGGCCTTGGCTTTCCTAATTGCCTCTCTGCATCCTCTGACAACCGTCCTATATTCCTCCCAAGGAATATACTTAAAAGCTGTTTCCTTAATGTCTTCAACATTTATCAGTTATTTCAACAGTAAAGATGGGCAAAGCACTGAGCTTTTCCAACATCCATCTGATTTTGGAGGGAGCAGCAGTGAAACCTGTAACATTAATTCAAGTTCACAAGCTTTTGCAAAAAAAAACAAGAATATATTTCCTCATTTTCTTTCTTCCCAAAAGTGATTCATATTTCTTAAAATTAATTTGCTTTTTAGCAAAAAAATATAATATTTTTAAGGTATTAGCAATAAAAACCCCTCATCAGACACACTATTTTTTGAAAGCTCACTGAATTGTTTCCTTAGGACTATACTCAGAATATGAAAGGAAACAGCTCTTTGCATGTAATGGGTGTGTGGGGTGACTCTCTAGATTGGAATAAAGAGATCACACTTCTTTAACAATGTATCAGTGCACATTGTCATAACCTCACTTTCCAACTATTTCTCCCACAGGTATTACTCACATATCTGAAAATACAATTGACATTGAAAAGCTCAGCCCTAGTGCACATCACAAGCCTTCGAACTTCGCCTTTTAAATGGCTTGAACACAACATTATATTGCAGTTCCTTTGATTTGCACTGTTAACCTCTCACTGTCTCCTTGACCACACATTTGGGGTGTGTGGGGAGTTTTAAGCAATGTCCTGCATTCAGAAAGGAGAGCAACACTGGCAAAGGTTGCAGCCCTTATAAAAGGCATTTAAAAGAATTAGATCTGCCCAGAGAAGCGACATCAACTCATTCTTGACTTTTAGGATCAGCTGAGTTCAGGGGCATTATTTCTTAAGCTTTTCTTTTTTTTTTGTAGGATGTCTCCATCCTGATGCACAAGTAACCTGATCACCCCACATATTTGCAGTAGCAAAAGAAAAAAGATGTGCTTTTACATTCTTACTGCAAGATCAAGAAATGCTCATGAATAATTAGAGACGGTGGGAAAAATAAACTTGTTAGAAAAGCTAATCTAATTTTTCAGACTCCTTGGTACACTTATTTCTAAAACTGCTCTCTTTCTAAATAAAGGTTGTCTTCAGATAGTAAAAATCTATATGTAATGCCTACTGTAGGATCTATTATAATTCAGGATAAATCAGGACCTGTAAACTGAAACAGATGAAGAGGCTGCCCAAATCTTTTAAAGCTACTACCTACGATGTATGGAATGGTTTTTAGCTACAGAAGACTAGCTAAGGACATATCAAGGGGTCACACATACCTCACGACATATCAAGGAATCCCAAAGAGAAGACTTATGTGTTTGGGTCTGCAGAAATGGATGCTGCCAAAATAGGGGAAAAGGTGGGGAAAAAAAAATCTAAGTAAAGAACATTTATTCTCAAAGAATGAATGTATCATAAAAGAGTATCTCTAGTTTTAGGTACTCTACCTGTTGCAAAGGTATAACATACATATTGCAGTTGCTTTATGACAGTTATCAATATATAGATTTTTAAAAAGGAAAAAAGAATAAGAGTTTGAGTTATCCACAGTATAATGGAATTAAGCCCATTTGAGCATTAAGACATTTCAAGTGTCCTTCAGCTAGGAAAGGATTAGGCCTGTCTAACGCACAGAAGCATTTACAATTTTTCAGAACTTTAATCTGGAAATGTGCAGTGAATCAATTCAAAATGTCTGGAGTGTGTCAATTTTTGTGGAAGATAATACCCCAACTGCCACTTCTGAATCAAACTTAAGAAATACAGAAAAACTAGCACTTAAGTCCCAAAACAGACCAAAAGATTAAGACTGACAGACATGAAATTATACCCTCTGAAAGGGGAAAATTGCAAATGATGGTGATCAGTTGTTCTGCAGAGGCAGCCAGGGCATATTAATCCCTTGATGTTGCTGGGAGTGTCTCATAAGTGCTGCCTGACCTTCAAACCCTCTTGGAAGCAGCAAAGAGAAGAGTCTGCCCCACCTTCCCACACAGGAGCCCCCTGACTGCGCACAGAGCCTTGTACCAGTGGAAGGAAGGAGCTTTTCATCCCTTGTCTTTTTTTTGCCTGCCTGTGAGCCATAGATAATTAACGCAGAGTGTGTGTCATGGTTTGTGTCTTCTCTTTTTGCCGGCTGGGGAAGGGTATATTCTTGCACATTTTGAAACAATAGCCAAGGAATTCAAACCTGACATGACTGCCCTTTGCTGGCCTTTGACGAATAATTTTTATCTTTGTTTTCTGTATTTGAGAAAAGTAGGTGATACATTTTCTGTTTACCTCCCCTCTTGGGGGAGACCAGAAAGGGAAACCTTTTTAAGTATCTGTTGCTGTAAAAGTACTACCCTGTACAAACATGTTTGTTCATGGAACTGGAAAACAGACACAAAGTTTCAGAAAAATGTAGTCCAGAAAAGGAAGCAGGACACAGCAGTGTGTCCTCACTCTTTCTTTGAGCATGTTTGAATTAAAGCAGCACTGCTACTTCAGTAATATATTGTTAATAAAGCTTATAAAGCCACCAAATGTGTAACCATAATTCCTTTATAAAGGGCTGCTCTTTGTCTTCCCTCAAATATTCACCATCATCATTACCCGATGCCTGTTTTCCACGCTTGGCTGTTCTTTGTAGGCTGATCCCAACTTTCCTTTGCATCAGGTGGAGTTTAATGAATTATAACTCTGTTGGAAAGAGAGAAGGAATTAACCTGCAACCTCCTGCAAGGGCCCACTGCCAGCTTGTAGGGTGGAGGAAAAGCAGAGCCTTGCCACCACATTATGGGTGAGTGGGTAGAAGTTTGCAAATGTTTGAGGTATATGGTCCCGTACTGCACTGGAGCATGGGATGAGCGTACAGGAGATAGGAGACTGGTTGACTTTCTGCTGTGCATCTTCCTTTGGGGCCTGACCACCATTCTATGGGTAGACAGCCCTGTAAATATCCCTGGAGATGCTTCAGCCAGCACATTAGTACTATTTGAGTCTTAACTGTATTTGTAATTTTTTAATGAAAAGATTTGATTTACAAATGAAAAATAATCTAATGACAACAGATATTTGCCTGGACAATTAGACAAGGGAATATTTCCATGGAGCTTCTATGGCATTTCATTGACACTTTTGCCAGTGAAAAATAATACTTTTAATTTCAGCTTCACAAGTTTGGGTGGTTCACACGTTATATCATTCTGCACATGGTGATGACTGTGTAACTAAAGGCTGCTTTCATAATACAGGGCAGGTCACCCTGTAGCTGTCCTTGCCCTTGGTTATCTGCCCAACACCTTGGTCAGCTTTGAGTCACCTGCTGCAAATTCCAGCCTGAGATGTCAGAGCTGGTGCTGGCCACTAAGGAAAGACAGTGTTGGTGCTCCTTTGGCTTGCTGCATCAGCTCAAACATTTCTGCAGCTATCTGGGAGGAAGATGGAGAAAAACTCTATATGCAGTTTAGACTATTGTATATGCAGTATTCTGTGTACAAAATTCTACAAAACCTCTATTGTACAGAAAAAAGAGAACAAAAACTCTATATACAGCATAAAATATTGTAATATGCATATAGAGAAAATCTCTACATATATTATTGCATATAGAACTCAGGCCTAAGCCACCAAGTATTAAGACTGTCTGGAGCAAAACTTCAGCTAGTGTAGATTCAGGTAACTCTACTGATACCTCTCCTCAGCATAACTGTGTGATTCATGCCAACAGAGCACTTGAAAATCTTTCTTCTCTTGAGTATTTTCAAAAGTCAGAAGCTGTCTCTAGATTCAGAGTGTTCATCACAAAGGACTAATGTCAGGAGCTGTCAGGTCACATATGTCTAGTGAAATGTCTAGTAAAATGTTAGCTCTCCAACCCTGACACACCCTCAAGCAGTGGCTTTAAACTAAAAATTTCCAGAGCAGAATATGTTAACAACTGATTGGGCCTCATCATCTGTTATATCAGTTTAAAGTTAGTGTAACTCCATTGTTCTGCTGCTTCACCTGTTTCAAACCAGAGTAACAGAGCAGTAGATGCTCTTTCACCAGACTGAACAACTGATAAACCAGTGCACGTATTCTATGTCTGTCTTCTTAGAAATTCAACTATTCAAGTGGAAATTGCATTTCCATTAAAAAGTCTGTTACTGTATTGTAGTGCAATAAATACATTTTCTTTAATTTCAATCCTCAGCCTCTTTCTTTCACTCCTATTGCCTTTTCCATGGTGGCATTTTTTCTTGTCATGGAAAGGTCATGACATTTCAAGGTGTTCACTTCCTGAAGTATGACTCCTCGAAGTAATGAGATTCAGCTGGTCTGTCAGTAAAAATCTGCCACGAGTGAAAACAAGCCCAGCAAATGCAAAGCCCAGAAGCATTGACTTGTGATCACTTCCGATGGGGCTAATGGCTGCCCATGTTCTCTGTGTTATTACAAGATTGCCCAGAAAGGACAAAAGAAACACAATTACATGTCACTGAGTGCCACTGTTATTGAACCTCTGTTTTCAAGCATCCTGTTAATTTACATAATGATCCAAACTCAAAGAAACTTTGCTTTGTTTTAACCTTAAACAACGTTGCTTCATAAATTGTGTAAAGAGACTTTTGGTTCCTTAGCCAGTATGAATAGATTCAGACCGCATATGTTATTTTGAACTTTCCTGATTGAAAATTTTAGGCCTTTTTATGGGTAGTTGTTACTCAGAAAAGCAACACTGAGGATTTTCATCTTAACGGGAGGTCCTTTTAAGCTGATATCTCCATAATGTAAAATGTAGCAGAGTAATTTAAAAGCAGATTTGGGCCTGATTAAAAAAGTTGGTTGTTTTCTGTCCCAATTTTCTTATTGCAGAAAAATTGCACAGAGTTTCCATCACTTTATTCACTGCATTGCATTATTCTGCAAAACTGCGCTCAGCCCATGGCAAGTCTGAAACCACCCTTTACATCTCCCCTTTGTGCCAAGGGATAAACCATCTTCTGGGAAGAGAAGTGTGCTCTAGCCCTTTTAACCCCTACACAGCCTGCTATCTAGTAATATTTGTAAATAATCCTTGTGTCTGAGAATTTCCTTGTGTCTTTTCAACAAGAGACACAATTTGACCTAGTACATATTATAGCTTATAATACAGTATATTATAATGCATTGTAGCTTGCTTCTCTTTTAGCTGCTGAGCTTTAAGCTGATAATTTTTCTTTTGATAAGCTCCTGTCAGTTTGTAGCCCATTTGAAAAGAAATAAATCTGCATTTCTAAGCATGCTTGAATTAATTTGTGTTTTGGTCTTGGAGTTCCCAATGTCATACTTTGATAGGAGTCATTCCGACATCCTTGCTTTCTGCAGTCTTTATTTATGATATTCACCGACAGAAACAAATAATAACTTTTAACAAATTTAGTGTCTCCAGTAAAACTGGTTTTTTTACATAGATTGTGTGTGCATTATTTTGTCTGAGGAGACAGCAATATAAAATCAGAAGTGAAGAATTTCAGAGGGAAAATCTCGTTAGTGGAGATTGGATTTATTTTTCCCCAAAGGATGTGACACCATCATGCTCTTCCTAATAGCTAAAACTTTTTTGTCCTGAATTTCTAAGTGCATTTTTAAGAAAACAGTGAAACATAGCTTTTTCCGGGCTGCCATTTTCGTAATTTTTAGCCTATTACAATATGTTTATCTGCTCTATGCTGCTTCATTCCTTAGCTTTGCCAGATAGCAGGTCTTGATTTTTAAGGGATAGCATGATGCTCTTTATAACCTCAAATCCAGTCCTCTACTTGGGCTGAACTTCAGCTGGAAGACTACTGCCTGTAGCCTCGGTTAACCAGCCATGAGTTTCTCCTATTGCTTCTCAGTTTTCAACAAACTAACCAGCAGTAGCTTCTCCCATTTATTTAAATAGAAAGGAGGGTGACTTAAGCACAGGGTGTGTGCAGCATCCACTGGTGGAGCACAGACAGATGTGACTTTTGTAAGCTGGCTATGCATCTGAGAAGTAAAGCCAGTGGCAGACAGCATCTTGCTAAACTGGACTCAGCCTGGCAAACTAATAGAGCTGACTGAAAAACCTGGACCCTGACACATTACATCAGTCTTACTTGGCTGAACACATGCTTTCTGATGCTAATTGTTTCACTGTGACACCTGCACAGCCACCAGAAGGCAAACAGGTGGTACCATACTGACCACAAACCAGACTGCAAACGGGATGGTACCGTACTGACACGCTTCCTCTTCTATGGTGTGACCCCTGCGAGCATGAGGATGTTCTCCGCCAGAAATGTATGCACAACTTGCATTTTATTTGATGTGATGAGAAGGAAATGATGACATAATTATATATTTTTCTACCATCTATATAAGATGTATTTGAACTGACTGGGCTTCTCTTACCCTGATTAAACTAAAAGAAAATAATGGAAGGTATGAGAGTATGAAAGGTCTATTGAAGGATTTATTTATCTGTGTGTGTGTCTGTGTGCTATATACATATGTGTACAGCTGTATTACGTTCACATAAAACAAGCCAGTAAACCATTTTTTGTAGTTTTACTCTTAGTTATTCATATAAAATGTCTCTAAAGGTCTGAAAAAAAAAATCTTCAAATGATTTTGTCTTTTTCCATCTGCCCATTATTGATTTTGTTTCATTTTGGCCAGGTATGAAATGAACAATACCCGTTTTTCTTTGATTTTCTTAGCACTCATGTCAAAATACATTTGTTTCTGTACCAGAATAATTGATTTTGCCATTGTTTTAAGAATAGAAAGTTTTAACTGTTATTCCAAATCCAGCCAACAGTCTTCAGTGCAAGTATATTCCACTAACACATCACTCATTTAAAGTAATTATCTCAATAAAACATTTTATTTAAAAGAAAAATACTTACCTAACTGCTGATTCCTGCAAAACCAGTTCTGTGCTTCTAACTCAAACTGTATTGTAAAACCTTTTAGGTAAGAAAAAAAGTTTTTAAGGAGAGAATTGGTATGAAAACTGATACCTTTAATTCTGTGTCCTTTTTATAGCCCTTACTGGCTCACTTGTTAATAATCCAGTGCTGTCACTTGAGGTGTAGAGTGCGACAGTGGTGCAGACAGTTTTGGTTTATTTGCTGTCACTCATAGTAGTAGTAAAAGCCTGTATTATTCAGGATTTGTAAATGTTTCTTCCTGCTAAGCAGCGTTTTTCATAACGAAAGTCACCTTCTGTTTTTCCAGGAGGAACCTGTGTGACCCACCACATACTACATCAGATGCATTTTTAACAAGAGGATTTTTAACGTGTGGTTCACGTAGCTTCCATTTGGATATTTGCTCTGTGGAGTCATTGTTACTACTCATACACTGTAAGTAGCTATGTATATATCTGCGTGTATATTCATGCAGATGATGAAGTACTAATTACACAGAGAAAGTGTCACTAGTTTCTTCCAAAATGTGAGAATTTCCATAAGGAGTTAATCTAGCAGCACTGCTAGATTCCATTGTAAAATCAATGCAGCTCACAGCCACGTGAAAGGCAGGATGAGATTTTCTAAGTGTCAGTAGTCATTCACACTCACTTCTTTTCTTTCTTGCTTAAGCTCTTTTTAGTTATAAAACCTGCAAATCCAGAAAGCAATATTGAGCTTTTGTTATTTTATTAATAATGTGTCAATAATCAATAGGATGCTTGAAATGTTATTTCCCCAGGTAAATCTGATCATGTAGTTTTTAAAACAATCATCACATACATAGGTGTGTATTAGAGAAAAGTGGGATGGAAGTATCCTGAAGATTAGTTTTTTTTCAAAGAATTTATACAACCATACCTCTTACATAGTAATGACAGTAGATGATTATTGCTTTTCTTTTATTTGTTATTGAGTTGAATAATGTTGAATAATATTTAATTATTATTATGGATTATTAATTATCTTTACCTTTTCTCGTACAATCATCAGGACTTCATAAAACAAATAAACCATTATGTTTCAAATCCCATGTTTTGTATAGAATTTATGAGGCATGCCAGTATCTTCCATGGAAAATGGTGTAAACAGGGTGAAAAAGATTCATCGTCTGTGACCAGTTCTACCTCAAAACCAACCAGAAGTCCATAAAAATTACACATTTCTGCTGAGTATATTTCTTATGAAACCTGCTCACTCCAAAGATGGAGATTAAATACTGGTGACTAGACAAGTGATGTCTAATGGAATGCAGATCTTCTTATTTCCATGGAACTGATTCGGAAACATCTCAGGATATGGAGTCATGATTTCCAGGTCTTATTCTAAGAATTAGTTAAAAGTAATTCAACTTTTTTTCACATTGTTCATATATACATATATGTTTATAGGCCTCTTTTGCATCCCTCTCTAATGTTTAGCTTTCCATGCCAAAGAGTCAAACTCACCTTGCACTGAACTTACTACAATTCTCTGCATTTTCATCTGGAGGGAGCAGGGGGTTCGTAAGTGCAGTGATGCACATATAGAAGCACTAAGGCTTGTGCAAAGGCTGAGTAATGGTTTTTATCTTGAGGTTTTCCTCTTCTTTTTTTTTTTCTTTGTCACATCTTTATAATGATAACAGTAGTAACAGTATTTATTTCCTAGTGATTCATAACATTCTATTTCACTTTTTTTAACTTCACTGAGAAGTGAGCTCGTATCTGTGTAGAACCATCTATGGTCATTCTGGTATCTCTTTTCTATATGATGGTATCTAGTACACTACCTATTGCTGCATAGGTACCATAAGGGTTATTTTTCTCCACGCGCATTACTTTTCACATAGGAACACTGATCTTTCTGCTGAGACTAGAAACAATGTGTACATGCAATTCAGACACCTCCTATTCTTCCTCTAAGGCTTTCTTCCAGGCTAGGGGAATGAGGAATTACGCAGTTTGTGCCCATGCTGTGTGTCTGTGACTAGAAGACTTCAGTCTCTTTATACAGAGTGAGGCAAATTCAGCCCTAGTTTAAACAGGTACCCACTATTTTGGAAATATTATTATGTTTTTGCTGAATTTGGTCACTATCATCTGTTGAGCAAATTTTCTCTAGGCATTAGAAAGATTCATCATGTCTCTTGCACAAGGACTTTTTACACAAAGCACTCTGGGACTTCTGAAGAGAGCCCTGAACATTTGCTGCAGTCAGTCCCATCACTGTTCCCCAGTGGAGTCCTCTCTCAGCCCAGGGACTGGGGTTTCCGTACTCATTTACAGTAGTTCATACAAGTTCCCCTCACTACTTCCTTAGACACTCCTAAAGTCATATAAATTTTACTTATTCATAAAGGAAGGGCTAAGGCATTATCTTGGATAAAATAAGAAAAGAACATTCCCAGAAAATACAGAGCCTATCATGGCTTATATGGCTTGCTTTTTGTTGTTGTTTCCTATTCATAGGGAGGTATCCCTAAAGACTTCTACTGAGTGAATATCTTTTGAGGTTAAGTCAACACTAGTAAAAGCCCATTCAGAGGTGGTGATTCTTCAATTATGTCTCCAGTGACCTTTCTCCACAGATATTTTTCTGTTCTGGTACAAGCTTTCTATGCTTTATTAGTCAGTAATATGAGGAGGAGATACCTAGAAGGTATCAAAACCTAAGCAGGCATTAATTAATTATTGAGAATTGTCTCCATAAACTTTAATTCTCTAGAAAATGAACAAGTAAGAAGAAAATCCACGTATGCAACTGGTTCTTTGCACAGAAGAAGCAAAGATACTAAGGGGCCCATCTGAAATTGTGAGAGACATCAGTATGCTTGCCCACACTGACCCATCTCAAGCACTCTCCAGTAAGTCTGGAATATTTTGGTGAAGAAATCACAGTACAGATAAAAACTTTCTTAGTGCTTACGTTCAGATGTAGGTGGAACAATTTCTCATAATTTTTATTAAATTAAAGTCCTAGAAAAACCAGTATGTATTGACCTCTTCACAGGCTGTGTATGCATGTACGCAGTGAGTGAGTGGATTGAGTGACGTACCTCATGACC
Organism: Aegotheles bennettii; assembly: GCA_013398125.1. Classification (NCBI taxonomy): domain Eukaryota; kingdom Metazoa; phylum Chordata; class Aves; order Caprimulgiformes; family Aegothelidae; genus Aegotheles; species Aegotheles bennettii. The sequence continues at coordinate 121,689 of VZRW01012491.1, read as the reverse complement.
TTGCCTTGAAGGCAGACAAGATGATGATTTCACATACTCAGCTGTTTGATTTCCTTTCCACTAGCCATAATTAACATTTATTCAAGCAACATTAGGAAGAACATAAATATTGCAAAGAAGCTAATTACAGCATCCAAAACATCCTCCAAGCTCTTCGTTTAATGAGGATGTGCTTTGTTCCTGCAATAGTGTAACATTAATTTCATCAAGCAATTAAACAAAACAAAACCAGACACAACAGCAAAAGATGTATTTTTCTCCTGTTTACAAGAATGCTTACTTGCATTTCAGTGAATTCCTTGTGTAAAGGTGAGTAACATAAGCTACGTAAACCTCCTATGAGCTGAGATTCAAGCTCAGAGGACTGTCAAAATTTGCACAGGTTTCAGTAGAAATATTGTCTTGGTATAAACTCAAGTTTGGGCTTAATGCAAATATACTTTTTTTCTTACAAGTTAAATTGTTCTTTTTCTAGTATATGATGAGGAGGATTACAGTTATGCCCAAATCAGTTTATCTTACCCATATATTAGGAAATGCAAAACTACACTGATGCTCTTAGTACAAAGGCATAGTCTAAAATGAGATGCAGTTCACACTGAGTTGGAAGTACTAAAGTCTTTTGCAGATAAAAGATTACAGAGCAATACAAATCCTGAGAGAGAAGTATTAAATGTTTTTTTCTGGTAATAGAAGATCAGAATATTTCTACCTGGAGGTTTTTCTCAACATCTTTGAAATCTCTTTTAATACATTTTTGTGCAAGTGGACTCAGCAAAACTTTTTTAGTCTGCAGTATTAGAAGATAGTACAAAATGCAGTTTCTGGGCTAATCAGAGCTCTTTCAATGAAAATAAAGTTTAATTTAAGATGTATCTTTTTTTCATTATTCTTTAATCACTCTGCACCATTCAATGGGTGTAGAATGGTTGCAGGTATTTAACTGTCAAGCTATAAAATAGTCTTTTATTTCACAATTTATTAAATATTTAACAAGAAGGTATTAATTGAAATGCATAACAAATCGAATCCTTTCTCAGGCAAAGGCTCAGGACACTTTCATTTATTTAGACCAAAATAAATTAGGGAGATACCTTTCAGCACTGACGACTTCCCATTTATGATAATGTCTTCTAAATAAAGTTTTATTAACAGAAACACGAACAGAATGCAATACCTGGATTTGGATTATTTTAAAACAACTCTTTTAATTAGGTTGATATAAATACAATGATACACACAAAATACAGACTTCTTTAATTTATGTACTGATCTGATGACTGGCTTTCCATTGACACAAGGATTAGCTCTGTTCCCAGTCATATCAAGGAAAGCTTTGCTACTGAATCCGATAGAGAAGATACTTCTGTTACTATGAGAATTTTATAGCATCTTAGCATGCTGCTTGGTCAAAGCTTTCAAATTTTGATGGCCTGTCAAACTGCTCAGAGCACAATTTGTTGCACATACAACTGATAATGGTAAAGGCAAAAAGCAGCCATCAATGCTAGCATTATAAATCAAAGTTATCTTATTTCACAGTAACTCCCACTGCCCTTGTCAGGCAGCTTTACTCCACCACCCACCATTCACCCCCCAGTCAAAACCCATTGAAATGGCCAAAAAAGAACTGTTTTGGAAAATAACAACCTCCAATATTGTTTCACTGTCTCATTGCTGGACCGTGATGTAACATTTCCTTTGAAAGTTAGAAAAAAGCAACCAAGCAAGAAGACAGGAGTGAATGGAAAATGGGAAATAAATCATAACATAACGCAAGGCTAAATTGGGAGATGCTGCCCTGAAATGCTCTCCAGGTCATCTGTGTTGGAGAAGCAGCTCAGCTGGGCAGGATCTTCCTGGAGAAAATAGTGAGGGAGCAGAGGCAGTCAGACATGCACCTTTGGGGAAAGCAGACTCTGCTTCTGGGCTGGGTGTGAGGAGCGGGTCAGCACCAGCCTGAGCATCCTGCTGGGAGTGGGCATGATTGGGATGCTCGAGTACCCGTAGCCTCTGGCAGCAGGTCTGGTAAACAGGGGCTTGCTATGTTTCAGGGGTGGCTAGCCTAAACTGCCCAAGTGTCTTTAAAGATCTGGGCTCTTTGTGCTTTTGAAGATCTTATAATGTAGTCATCTTGGCTATTTACAGACATAAATAACAACTGGGAGCAAGGTCTGCAGTTGGATTTTAAGTAAAATGCCTTGCTAAAAGCATCATATTGGGGTTTTAATCCCCCAATATCACCATGTTATCGAGTTCTGTTTCACGGTGTGGCATTTTGTGTGTGGATTTAAGGCATGCGGAAAGCCAGAAATTGGTCCCCCCTTCAGGGCGGGGGGTCCTCCAGAAGACCCAGTGAACCAGGGGGGTCCTGGGGCAGATGGGTGCATGTCCCCAGAGCCCCACATCCCAGCCACCGACATCCTGTCCCACATGCAAGCTCAATGAGTTTTAACTCCCAGGTTCATCTAGCTGGGGGCAAATCTGCATGAGATTTCCCCATTTTAAACCATGCCTCCCTGGCAGTGTTCAAGGCCAGGTTGGATGGGGTCTGGAGGAACCTGGTCTGGTGGGAGGTGTCCCTGCCCATGGCAGGGGGTTGGAACCAGATGATCTTTAGGGTCCCTTCCAACCCAAACCATTCTGTGATTCTATGATTGTCCCCTCCACCGCGGGTGCCTGAACGCTTCCCTTTGCCACTCCCGTGTCACCACTCCGAACCGCGGAGCACAGCGAGGGAGAAGCAGCACCTTTCCTGCCCCCCCTCATGGCTGCTATCAGGGCTCTGGGGGGTTGACACGTATTTTTAAAAACACCGTTTTTCCTGAAAGCGGGGGTTTAATAACG
>VZRW01012491.1:96104-118831 GCA_013398125.1 Aegotheles bennettii | reverse complement strand
GTGGGACGGGACGGGACGGGGCAGGGCGCCTGGCGAGCCCGCCCCCGCCGGGCTGGTGCTCGGCCCCGTGTCGGCACATTTAAAAAGTTTGGGGAGGGAGCGAAGGCATGGCCAGAGAGCGGCGGGCAGGGAGGCGGCGCAGGGGACACCGCGGGCATGGGAACCCTCTGCCAGCAGCAGCCGCCCGCAGCCGCCCCCCATCGCAGCCGGAGGAGGGCGGGGGACGGCGCGGCGCTACCCGGGGCCCCGCTCCTCCTCCTCCTTCTCGCCTCCTCGATGGCCGCTTGCAAAGGTGAGGAGCACCCCCTCGCAACCCCTTCCTGCACTGCCAGCCCCGCAGTGTTTGTGTCTGGGGGGAGTTTCGGGCTGGGCGGGGGCTGCAGCGGCCGGGCGCGGCGTCGGGGCTTGGTTCTGGGGGGCTCCCTCGTGTGTCCCTGCAGGATTGTCCGGTCCAGGCAAAACTGCGCTCCGGCGACTCGAGGAAATGGCTTTGGTTAACAGCGACTTCATTTGAAATGCAATTTGCTCTGATTTAAAAGCTAAGAGAAGATAAATGTATGGCGGAACTGTAGAATAATGTCAGATGTCCCTTAGCCGGCTCGGAAGCGATATTCATTGCACAGGGAATCCCCGGGGGTGAGGTGGGGGGGAAGGATGGTGATGCTGAACTGCTTCAGGCGTAGAGCTTGATTTTAAATGTTGTCTTACCCGTGAAAGTTGATGTTTCTGTAGCAGGGAGTGCTTGAGAAACGAGCACAGCCAAGGGGCTTTCTAACAAAACATACTCTTTTCTATTTTCCCACTCCAGGCAGATTAACTACTTATAACTTTGTGAAATAACATTGCAAAATAAGTTGCTGTTCAAGGAGTATTTCTGGTTGTTTGTGTATATAACACAACTTATGTGTTAGTTGCTTTCATCAGGAGTTTTTGTTCTGATTTGTTCTGGGGTTTTTTTAATATCAAGAATCAAATAACTCTAGGTACAGTATACTTAACACTCCGTTAAAAATAAATTCTGGAGATGTGAAAGAAGGGAGGGAAGGAAAGGAGGGCAGGGAAGGGCAATGGCACACAGTATTTAATCATTGTTATAGAAATGATTGCTTGTGGAGGGAGAGCAGTGGAGGGAAGAGAAGATGTAAGAAGCAAATCCCAGGTTGAAAAGTGACTGACACTGTGCATCTGGCATTCTGCTATATCGGAGGCAGTTGGGGTTTTAGAAGCTGGCAGAACTGAAAGCTAAGAGAACAAATGTGTCATGGACAGTGTCAATTTTGTGGGAGGATTTCTTCCTCCGTGTCCCTTTTGAGAGGATTGCTTTCCTCAATAGCTTTTTTTTTCCTTCTCCCTAAGGTTATTTTATACATATAACAAAATTACCGGTAGTTTCCCTGTGTGTGCTGTTGTGTATGTGCGTAGATGAATGAAGTCCTGTAGGGCCTGCAGCACTGTTCTGGGTGGGGTGTTGGAGGCACAGTGCTCAGCTTTGGGAGGAACATAATCCTGGGTCTGAGCACAAAACAGACACGACTGCACCTGAAATAAGTTTTGTGAGTAAGTGGAGAAAGGTGATGGAAATTTGGGAGCTGGTGATGTTATTGCATCTCCTCTGTCCAAAAGTTTATGCTCCAGGAAAACAAAAACAAACCCCCAAAACCCCTGTAATATTCAGGCTTTCCTGCCTGCTTCCCTGAGCCTTAAGAGCTATTGGATTTCTTCTGCTCCCCCTGGGAAGCCTTGGGAACCAGGCAATGGCAGAAGCAGCATTCAGAGACAGGCAGGCAGAGGTTTAATGGGGAAGGTGTTAGTTTGAAGTATTGCCCAGTTCCACTCTTTGCAACCAGGATACCTGTCCAAGGCAATACTCCAACTTGAATATATTAATTTAAGAATAGAAAACAAGTTTTTCCTTGAAGTAGAACAAACATCCAAAAAAAGCAAATTTTTCATTGGAAAGCAGTTTTGCTGTTATGAGAACATCTCAGAGATTTCAAAAATATCCCACTTTGTAGTACATAGTGTGAAATTAAGAGGCCCTCTAGTTCTCTTTGGGGAAAACAAGCATCCAGAATAATTAGTCACCTTAAGTCTGTGCCAGTAGCAAAATGTGGTTTTGAAATCCACCCCTTAATGCCTGGAACTAACTACTGTTGTAATTATTGTTATTAGTGGTACATGTAAAATAAATGGAAATGATGTGCATTCATACCCTGCTTAGGTGGCCATTCTAGCTAAGTCAACCTTCACCTCTTTTTGTTTAATTTGGTTCAATTCTTTGAAAAAAAAATGACCACAGGTAATTATAGGCTGTCTGGGAGGTCATAAAATCTCTATTAATCTGAGGTCTTTAAGAACAGTGGTTAAACTGGTTAGGAATGGCTCGTGGGCAGCAACTTTGGGCAAGAGGATAAATTAGATGACTTTTTAGGGTTTCCTGCAGTGCTAGGATTGTATGGCTAAAGAACACCCTCTCCAGCACTGATCTCCCTCCCAGGTGAGTTACAACACATCCCCTCACTGATAAGCTTGTGTGGTGTCTAGTGTGCTCACAATTCAGTGATGTTAATTTCTGTTATTTACAGTGACTAATAATAACATCACTGTTAGAAATGCACTGCCAGATAACAATGTGGAAAGATGGATATTCTGGGTACTGAGTTGGGAGGGACCTAGAGATAGTGACTACCAAGTCTGCATCCTGGGTGGGCAGAGATGGAGAAAGGAGTTGCCCCCAAGCCAAGCACAGCATCACTACAGCATTATGCAATTAATAACACATTCAGTCTTTTAAGGAACTGAGCTTTTCCACATCACATACCCCAAACAGGAAACAAAGCCAATTACACACCTTCTAAAAAACACAGTGTTCATATCACGGGCATTATTCATATGCAAGTGTACATTATTACATAGCACATGTTTAATTCTTTAATTGTAACATACAAGAAAGCAAGAGGTAGGATCCAGGTTCACAACTTGTGATGTGTACACTGGAGGCGAGCCGAGTTCTCTGAAACCTTGAGGTTACAGGTGCTGGAATGTGTTTTCCTGAGCAGGTCCTAAGCAGTCAAGAGCTGCCATGCAAATTTTCTTGCCTGCTACTTATAACTGAGAACAAACTAATGCTAGCCTGACCCTCAGTGAAACCTGAGTGACTTCCACACTGTGTATTGCCAAGAGATGCAAGCGTCCATATCTGCTGTGAACTTGTGAAGAAGCCTCCCGCTGTGCTGCTATTGTACAGCAGGCAGCAACTACTGGACAAAGCCCAGAATACCCGTGGCAGCAGACTTCCTTGGACCATGCAGCTCTCGGACATTGTGTGCTAGGTATCATACTGTGTTCAGAGTTTTTATTTAAATCGCTGACACGGGATACTTGTACAAATTACCTTTGCTGTACAGCATTGCTAAGCATGGTTTGTGCTTCCAGGTGCACCAATGCCATCCCCAGCACTTGAGGCAGATGAGAATTTGCAGCTGTGGAAAAAGGTAAGCATCATCTGCCATACTGTATACTCCCACTTCTTCTGTGCCCATCCTTGCTACAGTCACAGCTCACTCTCCAGTATTTCTCTTGCATGGAGATCAAGTGCTTCTTCTTCCAGTCCTGCTTCTGCAGTACTTATCCTGATATCAGTGGAGAAACATCTTATTTTTCATATTTTTGGAACAGTTATTCCAGGAGGATGTTGAGGCTGGATGTTGAGATACCATTCTGGGAAAAGACTGTCTTAGATCAATGGAGAGCTATGTTTGCTAACAGTTGTCACTTAACTGTCAATGACCAGGCAGTCACTGTCCCAGGAAGCAACACAGTATCCCATCTGGTAGTTTTATAATCTGTACAGAAATGCAGGAATTATTTCAACTCATCCAGTCTCACCTCTTGCTTCTGTTCTGCACACAGGACCAAGACGCTGTATTTAATCCTATCCCACCCTCTCAATTTACTAGGTAAAGGATAATGTACTGTGTCAATTAGCCTCTCTAATATTCTGCTGCTGAACGCTATCATAACTTCCACTCTCATCTTGGAAATGAACATTTGTTTTGACTCTAGGATGTGACATGTGTGTTAACACAGGCTCTTCCCTGCCCTTTTGGAACAGATGAAGTGGCAGGGCATAACATGCAGAGAGGATTTAGCCTCCAACCCACATGCCCTGTCATTGATGTAACCTTCAAGTATTCTGTTGACATTTAATTTCGTGGCTTTTGATAACATTAGAGAGCAAGTGACTCACCAGGAGTACAGATGCAGAGAGTAAATTTCTTCCTATTAAGACCATTACAGGAAACACTTCCCTTACTGTCAGCTCCCCTTAGTTCATATTGGAAGTATTGACTCAAAACCGAACGTATTTCTAGACTGGCACTCGAATGAGCCCTGGTGATATTTATCTCCTGGGAAAAAGTGGTCTCTTGGGAAGTAAGATCCTGATACCTATAAGGAGTTTTTGAAAAGGAATTATTTACATTTTGGATTAAAAATGCTGTTTCATACATTTCTGCAATCATTGCTAAGATTTACTAGTTGTAACACAGGATTTGCTCCTGTGATGACTAGAAACAAAAGGCAAAGTTCCTGTGATTTTGGTGAAGAAAACAAATGCATAAGACACTAAACTCTGTGTAAAATTACATCATAAGAGCAATATAAAGCTCACTATTATAGCAAGAATAATGCAGGACTGGAGAGGATCTAAGGAGAGAATTAGATGCGTAGCTATGTACCCTAAATCAACCTAATTACAGAATCATACCAGTTCACTGGAGTTTCTTGTAGTGAAACGAAGCAGTTCTTCCCTGTTTGTTGCTTTACTAGCTGATCATTCAGGAGAAGCCCTGCCTCTAAATGAACCAAGTGTTTCCCAGGAATGAGTCTGAGTTTATAAATATGGGAACTTTGCAACTAAGTATTGTGTTCCTCTACTTGTCTCTCACATCCTTTTGTTTCTTTATGTTACTTAGCCAAACAACTCTCAAATTCCCACCCTCAGGCCACATTTCCAAGACAGGAGAGAAAAGTACAGAGCAAATGCCTTAAGGATGATAGAAACTATTAAATTTTCACTTTTAAAAAACGAATTAACAGAACCTGTGGCTCTTCCTCAGCCCTTTCTTTGTCCATGCAGGTTTTAGCTGGAAGATACTTTGCCTCACACTGTTGTTTAACACAAAGCAGTCTCTGGCTTGTCCTGCTACTGTCAACTCCAACTGCAAAACAAGCAAATAAACTTATCAAAAACAAACAAAAAAATCTCTCACCAAGGAGAAACAGTGAATTTTTAATGTAGGCTTCCAAAATGACTTCAGCTTAGTTTCTGTCATTTACTGCTGGTTTATCCCTCTTCATTTTCTTACTCTGAAAGTAGTGAAGCTGAACTAATACCCAGAGACAAACAAATGCATGAAGGGGAAAGAGAAAGAGGAGGATGTGTTGCCAGCAAAAACTATTTGAAAGGGGGAATTCTGTGAGCTATTAGCTTTCCCGCTGTCTCTGCTAATGCTTTCTCATAGACTGCCTCCAGGGAAATGAATCATCTCTTTTCTCAGAGTACTCAGATGTGCATTATTTGTTTATAGCTTTTTTCATTTAATGTTTGCATTGCAAAAAAAACCCCAAACATGTTTTTTATGCAGTCTGTGAACAAGATGATTGGCAAAGCTTTTTTTTTGGCATCTGGACTAGCAGTATCAAATATTCAATGGAAAAAAAAGTAGTGCCTACCTATGGAGGTTGGTATTGATATAATTTTAAAGTTATTTAATGAAAAGTTAAACCTCTCTTTTTCATTATTATTGAACTGTGCAGCTTCAGTTGCAGTGCTGGAGATTTTTTCTTTTCCTCACAGAATACTCTGTGCTTTCAGCACTGGTAATATCTCCATGAATTCAAAATGTCTTTTAGTCCATTTCTTCTCACTCCCTGATCAATTACTACTTCCAAGACAAGATCATGAAAACACTGAATGAGGGTAGCTTTGAAAAGACTGATCAAGACAAACAGAAGTAGTATTTCATACAGGGTTTAGGAAACCTTTGCCATGGAACATTGTGAATGCTAACAGTTTACGCTGGTCCAGAGAGAGATTGGTCAAGCTCACAGAACCCACTAAGCTTTATTACAGAGGACCTGCTTCTGACTCAATGTACTTGCACTACAGATTGCTGCTGGTTGGAGAGCATGGGTTTTACTCAGCCACTGGTCTTGTCTTAGGCTCTTCCCTGGGTGCCGTTTGGCCATTTTTGGAGATTAAGATGTAGAGCCAAATGGGCATTTGTTTTGATCTAGGTGAAATGGGAGTTGGAATTTCTTGGTTTGGTTTGTGGATTTATTTGTTTTGGTTTTGTGTCGATGTGTGTCACATTCCATTCTGTGCTGACACGTCTCAAGTTAATCAGCAATGACTTCTTCCACAGTGCTCTTTGAGTTTAGAACCCTTGAAATATACTGAAGTTATCTCTTACTAGTACTGTGATTTGGGAACCACCTCCTTTAAACTAAATCTTGTAAGGCTCCTCATTTGCCAAAGAAATCAGTGCAAACCTTGGATATTGGCTCCTTGGTGACTCACACAAATTGACCAGCATGCATAAGATGAGCTAGCACATACCATAATCACTCAAGGGATGTGCGTGCCATACACCTGCAGAGATGTTGGAATCCAATTGGAAGAGTTGTGTCAGGACTGCTCATTGAATCATTTGCTTTAGTTTTGTAATTTTCTTCACAGTTTTGTAAAATCTAAAGATACCACAGAAGAGATTTAAGTTCTTAGTCCAATCCCCCAGATGCTAAAAATTATAATTTAAAATATTATTTAGTTTGAGAAGGATACAAATAAGAGGAGCATACGGTGGGTGAAAGAATAAAGGACACAGATATGTATGTGCTTGTTCAGATCAAGCAAGTATAATTTTTTTTTATGTGGTTAAGGCTTTTTTTCCCCTTGAATGCAAAATATTTCATGAGTGTACCTCTAAGGATTCCTTATGGTGGGTGACATTGCCATGCCTTTAGCTGTGCAGAACTGTTCATGAAAATGTACATATTTCACTTATTTTTATTAATCTGACTTCTTAAAAAAGGACTGTGTATACTTTTACAGATAGACGATGCATGTTCTGCCTACCTGTCCACAGATTCTCAGCCTCAGGTGAGTCAGACAGAGGTTACTTTATTGTTTTGATACTGTTTGTTATATGCAGTAGGATTGGAAATATGATACCTGACTTCATGTTTTCTTTGCATTAGGAATCCAGTACAGTGGAAGAACTTTGTTTTTTGGTCATGGGATTTCTCCAGAAACCACAGGTAACACATATGAAAGACTACTTAGCACTTCTGAAGCCAGATCTCTCAGTGCGCCAGTGTCTACAATGAATTCTGAGAACCCAGTATCTGGACCGTCACTCAGTGCTGAAAGCAATATTATCAGCTCTTACTCTGAAATGCTGTGTGTCACAATCCAACACCTATTAAAGATAACAGGGAGACTCCAATGTTTGGAAAAAAATCTTCAGGTTGGATACAAGGTTTTAGGTGTTTTTACTGCTCTAGATTAGAAAAATGATGAGCCCTCTATCAAGAAAGAAATGTACTTAACAGAGTCCAGGGATATACAAAGGAGATTCCACTAAACCTATCCACTCTTCTAGTGGAATCAGTGCTCTCTACGGAGTTTGAAAAGAGTAACTATATTGATAAGCAAAGACATGTAATATATTTGTCAAGGAAGGACAGTCCAGTACTGAAAAATTCATAATGTAATTGAAATTGTCTATTGCTCTTTTTTTTTTTAACAAATAAAATCCTTTCTACTGATTATTGTTCCCACAGGGTTTAGATGAAAAAGACAACACCAAAAGGGTAAGATTTCTCTGTACATTTTATGATTGCACTAAAATTGTCAAGAAAATCATAATACCCTTCTCCTGTTTTGTAGTAAAACGCCACTTTTAATTTTTTTGAACAGTTCTTATTTCATTATTCTAAGACTCATGACTCAGGCAACTCAGACATCAGGGTAAGTGACATAGCACCTCCTTGTGCTTGTACACAAAAACAAGGTAATGTTCCTTTCTGCAGTAGTCTCTCCAACTGTACAGCAAGCTCAGTCTTGTATTTAAGATATAGAATATGTTTTAATAACATGGGGGAGGATCATCAGTACTGCACAGGTGTGGAAAAAAGCTGACCAAACATTCATGAAATCCCAACTGCATCTTAATCTTGTAGTCTCAACATTTAAGAATAAGATCATTGCTTTTTTTCGTGGTACTGGAGCGCAACATACGCAGTGAAACAATGCAGAATTACAGAAGATGAGAATATGACCATAAATAATAAGAACTCTTAATGATTTTTTGTTAATTTTTAATTAAATTGTATGTATTTATTTGTGCATGTCATAAATATGTATCAGGCAAAGTAGTATGAAAGTCTCACTCAGAGTTTGGATTATATTTTAAATGAAAAATATTATTTTAAATGTAGCCTAGTATTGCTGCTATACAAATATTCTCATAAACCAAAAAATAAACTACATTTGATCCATTCTTGCTTCTAAAGTGCAAATATAATCTGTTATTTCTGTGCATCTATGTGTTTTTTCTGTGCACCATAGGATTTTGAGAAAGTGAAACATATTAATGTTTTCTCATTTCTTAACAATTATTCTTATATGTTATTATGTCCATTTATTGGACATTATTATTATTGGACATATTATATGTCCATTTTTTGCCTTGTTCTTTACACTTCTTCAGAAATATGTGACATATTTCCTAGAAAGTGGTGTTGCTGATATTGGGGTCAGTGTTTTCATGATAGAGCTTCTCTGGAGTTTGTAATGGTAATCAGGGCACAGTGAAATGAGCTATTTCTGCTGATGCTCCTGCTTGAGAGGTTACTGCATCCCTCTTCATCCCCATCTGGAACACTTTTGCCCCTGTCTGCCCCCAGGCATTACTGCTTTTTCACTTCTTCTGGTTTAGCTGTTCAGCTGACTTTTTTCTAGCCCAGTTCTCAAAGATACTAACTTAGCTGAGATCCATCCTTCCTTGGCTTTTTTAATGTCTCTCCACTGACTGCAAGAGGAGAGCCCAGGTGACCAACCGGAATGCACTTGAACTCCTCCACTCACGTCAGACTTCTACTTTTTTAGATATTGTGGTGCCATATTGCCTGCCTTAGGCAGAGAGTGCAAAATTAGCTCCAAGTAGGCGAGTTCATTTTGCCTATTAAGTACATTAACATGTCAGTAACTCTAGTTATTCCATATATTATAATTCTATTGTATTACTTTTCTAAGAAATATCGTATCAAAAGTGCATTATTTTTAAAATTATGTTTACAGGAATTGAAGGTTTAAATTGGTTGATGGAACATAGGTTTTTTTACTTTATTTCTCATCGTGGACCTTTCTTCACAAGCCCACATGGTTCTGTTTTACCAGAGGGGGCACTCACGCTGCACACAATGTCACTGTGCCACCAGTCTGCGTGCAAGCTTGAAGTCTTGTAACACAAGGAATTCCACGATTGGAGATTGCCTTTACATAGACTGACCGGTGCCATGGTTACAAATTTTGCTTGAGAATGAATCTCTCCTGTATGCTGTTTTCTAGAAAAAAAATAATTTTTCTTCCTGCTTCTTAAGTTATTTTGAAGTAAAATGAACTTTTCAGTACAACAGATATTGAAGCTGCCAACTTCCATAGTAGATAATTGTAGAAATGTTAGTAGGAGTACTGTATGGAAATATTCTCTGTACCACTCACAGAGGCTGATCAAAGTCTGAATAATTGCAATTGCCTGGGCAAGAAGTCTGTAAACAGTTCTGAACTTTCGATGGGCAAAAGTGAGGATGCATAGCTTTTCCCTCCATCGCTGTCAGAGTCACATCCATAGTGTAAATACAAACGTTGGTACCGGTTTGTTGTCAAGTCAGAATGTTCATTAAAAAAACTTTCTCAATTAACATCTTCAGTCCTATTTCGGTGCCTGTTTGGTCCATAAGCCAATACTGAGGGAAGAGACTTTTTTTGCATCATAAGGTCTGAATTTCATTGTTGCTCATGTGTCTGTGTTCGTGTCCTCTCAGTCATCTGTCCTGCATCCTTTGCTGCAACTTGTTCCCCAGCTTAATGAGAGAAGACTGAAGAGATACAAAGTGGACGTATGTAATTTTAAACTCTGCATGCTTCCATTCTCACCCTTCATGGTTCATTCTTCTAAAATGTCCTTGCAGTCCTTTCTGCTCATAGCACTTTTATTTTCAAGATTTAATATATCACGAGTGTATTTTCATTAGAAATGTGAGGGGTTTTATATTCTTAAATTAGAGAAATATAATCCTGCTGGTATTAACATTTAAAACCAAAAAAACACTGAAGTAATATGTGCTTAACACAGAAGACTGTTAGAGCACAGAATATATGTATGAAAATGGATCTTTTAGTTCTTTTATAAAAAGAAAAATACTTTCAGATTTATCTGTACCATTATATTGGCAGTTGAGTTATATTTTATAGGAGGGTTCTTTTTTTTTTCCTTGTTTGGAATTCAAACCATATCTACTCCTTAAACATATATTACTTATGATTTATAGCACTAAGAATTTCCAAGCGGTTTACAGGCAGCTTTACAATTTCACTTAAGGTGCACATAAGAAAGTTCTCGGTGGAATTAATTTTTCATAAAAAAGCAGTGTGTTTTGGAACAAAAGCTTCACATCGAAAGAAATAGCCCCATTGTTTCCTAAATATCATAAAATGTGAGTGTATTTGCTGTAAATGCAATTTCAAATTTCACAAATCAAAAAGCAGATGGTCATTAACGTCCATCTCTTTAATGGAGCTATGAAGAGTAGAGAAAAATGCAGGTTGATACATAAGAATAATTCTCTATAAGAATACTGAAGATTCCTGTATAATAAAGCATAACAAAATCGTAGACCCAGCTTCTTCCTGTATTGCAATGACTTGGTTCAGCTTGGTTATTCCTTAGATTAATTCATAATGTTTCTTATATTCACTGATACACAAGTTAATTAGGTGTACAAAGACGGTACTAAGAACTCGGACAGTAGCATCCCCATAAGTAGGACTTTTCCCTTATTAATCCAGAGAAAGGCTGTGGTGCTAACTCCCACATTGTCAATGAATTCTTAATCCAATGATTATGTACGTCAGCTTTCATCTAGCTGTGGGTGGGGTTGATAATGCTATCTACCCCTCCCTTCAGATCACTGCATAATCTCAACTGTATGCCCTGAATCACTGGATGGAGAGCACAACAGAAAACGTTATTGTGTCACTATTTAAATACCATCTCATATTATGTATTATACATTGTAAATGCAGTAGAAGTGTAAATGAGCTATGTAAAAGCTAATGGCATGTTCTTTGCTGTTTTATGCGCAGCAAAGCGACTGAGTATAATGGTATACCTGGTGAACTGAAGTAAAAATAAAAATCAAGACTCAAAAATTAGGCGTAGTTTAAACCCTGCTTCCTTTGGAAGCTTCCTTGGATTTAAGCTGCTCCTGTAAAACAGGAGCCATCCTGTTTTACACACAGTCTTACAGCATTAAAATAGAGCACAGAGTGATTTCTTTCTAGGACAACTCAGGTTGTGATTATTACCGAAGTGATCACATAACCCCAGTTTTTAATAGACAAATATCATAATTGCTAAATAAATTCCACCTAAATTTTATGTTCTGGTAAGCACAAGATTTGAACTATTTTGTTTCACCAATTGGCCTCTCTCCTCATCTGCAGGACAGACACCTCACTCATATCTGATACTATCATATAATGGTTTGGATTGGAAGGGACTTTAGAGATCATCTGGTTCCAACCCCCTTGCCATTGCTTAACACAAGCAGTGAAAATACTTGATTAAGTGTATGTGTACTCTAATCATGACGTTCTCACTAAAGAAACTGGATACATCATGATTTGTAGTTGTTACATTTAAATGGAATTTCTATTTTCTTCATTGTTAGTTTCCCCCCTATTGCTCTATGGATCAGTAGACATTTGTCACTCAATGTGTGCAGCATGGACAGAATAGAATATCATAAGCACTGGTCTTTTCTTTGGGAGTTAAGGTGAGAGAGATGATCACAGTACACCCTGGGAACAGTCTGGGATCTTACTCCTGGGAGGAGCCCAGGTGTTTCTGATATTTAAGCTTTGTGATGTTGTCCTTCTACAAGGTGCAAAGACCAACTCTACTTTGTCCATAGAGACTTCACTACCATGAAGACACTCTGGTTGTGCCTGGGTAGCGAAACCTGGAAAGCTGAAGGCAAAGGCTGCTCATCATTATTAGTACCATTCTAAAAGCAATCTGAACTGAGTCAAAACTTGAGGTGGAATTTGGCCCTCATTCATATGTTATCTGCTATTTCTACATAACATGAACTTTTTGTTACTGACATGGAGAAATATACAGAAAGACTGTAGTAGTACTGAAGAAATCCTTCTAATATGTACATAAACAACGTATATGTAATAATTTACAAGAGTAGATGTCATTTAAAATACTTTTTTTTTCAGGAAGAGCTTCAAGGACCCGGAGGGATTCAAAGCAGAGGCTACTTTTTCTACAGGGTATGGTTTGTATTACTTCTTTTCTTTTAATTCCGTGATGGGCATTACAAAACAAAAGGTAGAGAGAGAGACCAGTGAATTACAGTAAGAATTACTGTGACTGAGGAAACATTTTTCAGTAAGAGCATCCCACAGTATAGTACTACTCAAGTTCTGCTCCAGACAGTTTCTTGGATTAAAATAAAGGCATAGTAGGAAGTTTTTGTACATATCTTAATGTTTGCGTATACATGATACCATGCTATGCCTTAGTAAGTCATTGATTATCATGTGTATAATTCTCAGATAAAGTTCTAGAAAATACAGCATCTTGGACAATCCTTCTAAAGGCTTGTTCAACATGGGACATTTATATGTGATACAAATACAAGGCCATGCTTACACACTGTATCAAAACATCTACTGGGCTGACCTTCCTGCTTTCTTTGTATTTTGACCAGGAAATTTAGAAACTAGATACAGAATTTTTCATGAGAATGAAATTACTCTGTTCATCTTCATAGAGTTTTTTTCACTCCATTTTAGCAAAATGGAGCAAATTAAAGATGGCAAGTCAGACTTAATCAGAACTCTCTTGATTTTGGGTGTTGTTTCTTTCTGTTTAAATAAAGGAAGTGGCTAATGGCTTTAAATAAGAAAGTGACTACAGCTGGACTCAATGATCTTAAAGGTCTTTTCTAACATAAATGTTTTTATGATTCTATGATTCTAATAAAAAGCAAGTTTGTATAGTGACACTTCTTATGTATCAAGCTTGGATCTTTACAGTTCTTATGACAGGCCAAAGTTATAGGTAATATTAACATCAGTGCATTCATGATGCCAGAGTAAAAAGCAAATCCTTATTAAGCTCAGTAAGAAATTTTTAATCAGCTTTAGTAGAAATTGTATCAAGTCCCTCAGTAGTGCAAAATATTTCTGAATAGGACCACAGTGAAAAGGTAGAAACTGTTTGCCTATGTGAAAGTGACTTACATATTTGTTAATTGCAACAAACATTTATAATGCAGTAAAAGCAACAATATGAAAGCACATTTTAAGAAAATGCAAAAAGAATTAGGGATAATGGTCTCTTTTACTTCTTGTGGCTTTCTCACCCTTGTAAAATCATACAAGATAGGCATTATTCATTCTTCACTCTCTACGTAGTAAACTTTACTGTATAATTCTCCTCCAGAGGTGGATTGGATATGCATTAAATAACTGGTCTCATGTTTATCTTTAATGATGATCACATTGACAGAACTGAGAGCTTTATCAGTTTCTATATGCACCAAGTTGGGCGGGGCTTTGTTACTGAAACCAGTCAGTTTTGTAGAGCGCTTATTGAATATTTGTCTTTCAGCCACGCAATGGAAGAAGATCAGTGGATTTTCGCTAAGGAGGTATTTATTTAATACTTTTCATCACCATCTACATTTAAATTAGTTCATTTTTTATACAAATATACATAAATATATAATATTTATATTAAGAAGTAGTCTCAGAAAGCCTTTAACTGTGTAGTCAACTTAGATTTTCACAGACCAACTTCTCCTGGATGTGTTAAATTCACATATTTTCAGATGAAGTGAATAGAAACTGTAGGTGCTCAGTTCCCAGAACAGAAAACATGGAGGTATTTCTGGCACCAAGAATTGGAAAATATCCCAAGTTTATAAACAGTTTGGAAAGTTACAATGATAAGTGTATGTCAGGAAGAACTGGTTCAGCTACCTGTCAAATACCACTGAGAAGTAAACTGACATTCTGGGGGTAATCACTTAAATCTTACACAGAAAAAAAATCGCACTGAAACAAAGTACAGGCTTTTGGAGAGCTGTAAAAAAGTGTGCCAATATTATAATGCTCCTTTTCCTAATATACTTTATTCCTCTAACATATTTTAAGTATTTAGTGTTACATCATGCCAAAAGCTAATGCTTTTTCTTGTTTTTCAGGATTTTATATTCCTGATCTAGAACTAATGCTGCAGAAATGCTGAGTACATGGACATACTGTTTTCCTTACAAAAATTATTCATTACTGATGTACAATTAAAAATCACTAGAATGTAAATGTTCTTAAACTAGATTCTGTTGAGAATTCGAAAGTTTCTTTACTTTCTTGGTTATATTAAAAGCATATTAAAATTATTTGTTTCCTAGTGTTATGTTTACAACTCTGTGTCATGCAACTGTATGAAGTCAGTGTGTGCAATCACCAGACATTGCCTCTAACAACACCGTTATGTACATTTATTTTCCCTTATAAATAAAGGCACTTGATTAGAGAGTTGTTTTAATGGAATGTTTGTAATGTAGACGACTGCAATTTTTTCAGAATGTATTGTTAAGTGATTTGTGCGGTGCTTAAAATCATAGCTTATCTAGAGAGGCAAAACAAAAGGTATGGTTTGGTTTTCCTTCCTTCACTGTAGCCTG
Organism: Aegotheles bennettii; assembly: GCA_013398125.1. NCBI lineage: Eukaryota > Metazoa > Chordata > Aves > Caprimulgiformes > Aegothelidae > Aegotheles > Aegotheles bennettii. The sequence continues at coordinate 103,777 of VZRW01012491.1, read as the reverse complement.
TGGAATTCTGGCAGTCTGCAGAGTCAACACATGCTCTGCAGGTGGCCTACAGAACTATATTGATGATAAAGGAGTTTGGCAGTCCTCAAAAAGCCTTAAGGTTACTAGTGTTTCATTGGCTAAATAATAATAAAAAAGAATCTCTGTTGCCTTAATAAAAGGAAATTGAACAAGTTGCATGTTTTGAAGAAATACCTTGACTGGAATTCAACTGAAATACAATGGCATCATTTTTTTTAGCTATTAAGAACACAGGTGCAGCAAGGCTCTCATTCAGAAGGCTTCATTGCATTATTTACATTCTTCCAGAATTAGAATTCACTTGAAAACTCAACTGGTTTTGATGTAGACTTAAAGAAACTCCACTCAAAAGAACAAGTTAGCCTCACAATCTTCCTAGCTTCTTTCTGAGTTTGTTTTCACACCAGGATTGTGTTAAAATGTGATGTTGAGGTTGCAATTATGTTGAGAGGTTACAGTTTGAATGGTCCTCAGCCTGACTTACTCCTGCTTCTGCAAGCTTGGGTGAACAGCTGAATTTCAGAAGGTAGCTGTGAAAATGGGTGGCCTTGGAGGTGAAAGCCAGTTTAAGAAGTCCTTTTCCTCTCTTTACCCACATCTTTCCACGCTGCAGTTTCCCGTGCCTCCAGCCGAACTGGTGCAATTATCTGAGAACTGAGGGTCTGGTTTTGTATGACCCCTGGTTAGAACTAACATGTGGCCTTCTGCCACAAAATGCTTATTTTATTGTATTGTATTAGGTTATTTGTTTATTGTTTTTCCCCACTGCCTCACGCTGCACGACCAAGGGCTTCCAGGCAAGCTGGCAGTGGGACGAGGAGGCTGTGGTGGAGAGGCCAGGCAGGGAGCAGGGCTGCCTCTTCCCTCACACCCAGCCCCAAACCGCCGCCTGCCCCATGCTTGATGCTTTGTTTGTTTGGATTTTGTTTATTTTTGTTCGTTTTCAGTTTGGGGGTTTTGTTTGTTTTTTCTTCTGGAACGTTTTGAAACAGGATCAGTTTTGCCAGCGGCAACCAACCACTGAGAGGGCAAAGGGCCAGGCCTGCGGCCACCTCACTGCCTGCCCGGCGGCTGCTGGAGCCGGTGAGGGCGAGGTGCCCCTGCCGCTGCCGATTCAGACTGGCGGCCGCCGTGAGGAGAGGCGGTGCCTGGGGGGAGCCGTGCAGGTGGGCACAGAGGGTCACCCCCCAGCCCCGAGCTGTCCTGGTGGGGCAGCAGCTGAGACAGAGGGCGATGGGGGAATTGGCACGGGGACGCCAGGGAAATGGGGGAGGCTGCAGGTGGGCAGTGGTTGGAACTGAGAGAGGTGCTGGGAGGATCCATGCGGTGCTGCCTGAGGCAACCGCTGTGCCTGCTGGGCATGGAGAGTGCAAAGGGCAGGTGGCGAGGAGGGCAGGAGCGAAGCCGGCTGCCAGGGAGGGCCCCAGTCCTGGGTAGCCTTCCCAGTGCCTGCAGGGGCCCTGAGAAACGGCGGGTGGAGAGCGATTGATGTGCTTTTTCTTGTGACAATACATCAGGGAACTCTGGAGTTTCTAACTGTTAAGAATTAACTGTCATTACCATCCTGTAAGAATAATCATAAGAGTCACAGAATGTTTGGGTTGGAAGGGACCTTAAAGATGGTCCAGTTCCAACCCCCCTGCCATGGGCAGGGACACCTCCCACCAGACCAGGTTGCTCCAAGCCCCATTCAACCTGGCCTTGAACACTGCCAGGGAGGGGCAGCCACAGCTTCTCTGGGCAACCTGTGCCAGTGTCTCACCACCCGCACAGGGAAGAATTTCTTTCTAATACCCAATTTAAATCTGCCCTCTTTCAGTTTGAAACCGTATCCCCTTGTCCTATCACTCCATGTCCTTATTAAAAAGTCCCTCTCCAGCTTTTCTGTAGCCCCTTCAGGCACTGGAAGGCTGCTGTGAGATCTGCCTGGAGCCTTCTCTTCTCCAGGTTGAGCAACCCCGACTCTCTCAGCCTCTCTTCATAGCAGAGGTGTTCCAGGCCTATGATCATCCTCGTGGCCCTCCTCTGGACTCACTCCAGCAGCTCCATGTCCTTCTTGTGTTGGGGACTCCAGGACTGGACACAGCACTTCAGGTGGGGTCCCACAAGAGCGGAGTAGAGGGGCAAAATCACCTCCCTCAACCTGCTGGTCATAAAATACTACACCTTGTTAGCTGGACAATTGTAGGCATAGCATATTTTAAAAATATTGTTGAGAATTTGTTTCATGTCATTCATCCAAAAAAAACCCAAACTGTAAATTAGATTTACCTAAGTGTTATGTATACCTAAGGATTGAAGTTATCCAGTCTGTGGGTTCCCAAACTTGACATACACATCACCCCTGGCAAAACTGGTGGTAATTAACATTATCACTGGCAGCAGAGAGAAGTGTTATGAGAAGTTTTTTGCCTGGGCTTGTGGCCTGCTAGTAGAGTAACACCGCTTCAGCAGTCTAGCTTTGTTCTCCAAAACAAATTCATGTTGGGTCACTTCTGCCACTGCTTGGCTCCTTTGCACTCCTACCATCAAAAATCTTCTGAAGTTTTTGACACATACTTTCATTTATTTCATCTGTGCATATTACTGCAACCTTGAACTAATCACTTAACACCAACTTTTAAAGCATTGGTTTAACTCAATTTGATAAAAACTTGGTAAAGGTTTGCTAGATTCTGGTCTTCTTTCTGGAGACTGGAGTTCAGATTTTGTAGCTTTTGTTGACACATTAATAATTCATTTAAAATAAAAAGGTTTTTTTCTTCTGATTCTAGGAATGCTTTTATGTGTTCATCCACAGCGTCAATACCTTATTCTTAGTAGTAACATAAAAATACCGATACAAGAATCTTGCTTGTCTAAAGCTGTATTTCTGTAAGTGTGTTTAAGTGGTGTATAGTTTGGGGGTTTTGAAATAGGTTTCCATATGTCTTAAGACTTTTTTTTAGCTGATATTTTGGAGACTGATTATTTTATCTATGCTTACATTTTAATTTTTTTTTTCTTTCTTCTTTTCTTGCTGTTTTCTGTTCAGAAGTGAAAACTGAGAAATGAAAATTCATGATAGAGAATGGTACATGGGAATATTTCAGCCTCTAAGTATTGGTTTCCTTTTGTTACATCCTTAATATATGACAAAGTGAAAAAAAGCTGGGTTTGATTTAAAAAGATGGATTTGTTGACTTAGTTGTGTTTCACAATGTTAAAACAGGATCCAAATGAAGATACTGAATGGAAAGACATACTGAGACATTTTGGAATTCTTCCTCCAAAAGAAAAAACAAAAGCTGAAATTGAAGAAATGGTTTTACACTTGCAGAAGGAGGCAGGAAGCAAGTAAAATTAAAATACATGCCATTAGTATAACAAAATTTGAAAAGTAGGGGTATTTTCAATGATGCTTTTTGTAACTTAAACATTGTACAATAATTATATTTTAATTTTCACTTGTTTATTTTTTAAAATATTCTGAATTAAACATACAACACAGTTAGTGATGAACACTATGACATGTAACATGTACAGGTAACTAATTTTTGTAATTTCATGAAGGAACTAGTCAGTGTAAGCGAGAGTTACATTCTGAAAATCTGGTAGTGATCCACTCCTGCATTTCTGTATTTTCCTGTATAGTTATAGTTAAATAATAATATTTTTTTTCTCTCTTTTACCCAGAGTTATGCCAAAATTGACTAATTTCTGAAATTAGTACATCTTCTTCTTTCATTAGTTCCATGTCTGTGCAATACTTTTCATACATTCAAAATGTTTGTAGACACTTTGGAGAACAAAAGGTGACTAATTTTTTGTTTGTTGTTTCTAGTGAAACCATATGAAGGAATAAATCTCGAAGAATTGAAGGAAGATGACGATGACTTTGATGAGGCTGATAAGAAAGCTTTTGAAATGTACAGGTATAGTAAAATATTTCTATCCAGATTGACAGTGCACATGTCACTACTGTATATGTATGTGCTCCTGAAAAATAAACTCAGAATCTTTTGAGTAGTGTCAGCTGACTGACAGAAGTGCCTTTTTTCACCTTCCACTCCTTTGCCTGCGGAAAGACAGAACTCACATTGCTGTCCTACTTCTTCCTGGTTGCCAGTGGCAAAGAGAAGCAGTTTACACCATATTTTACTTTGATGTTTTGTTAGAACATAATTATTCCTCTTTCAAAGTACTGAGTTTAGTCTGAAAGCTGGATATTTGAAAGAAAAAGAATAGAAGGGGCCACAGTAGAAACCACTGTTACACATCCTCAGTTCAGCTGAAGGTATGTCATGCTGCTGTATGTTTAGAGGCATTGTATGTCTGAAGTGGTGTATACTTAACACTTACTGAAGTTACACGAGTAGGGTTCATTCTCTGTTTGCCTGTACCCCTCACTCTGCCACTCTGAAGATACTTTCTGCCAGTCTTTAGGAGTTAGAACAATGATGATAAATGTCTAAAGAAAGGAGAAGTTCTGCATCCCATTTTCTCTCTTCTGGATAGCGTTTTCTGTGGATTTCAAGCCAGGAGGAAATGGACAGTTAGTTGTGGGTATCGCCTTTCTATCCTGTTGCACAAGAACATTAGGAAAAACAGGGTCCAAACATGCATGGCTCTGACTTTGTGAAAGATACTAAGTTTGTGCACGTGGAGTGCATGCCACCAATATCAGGATGGCATGCTGTTAGAAGAAAACTGTTTCAGAGCTGGAATCAAACTGTTTAGTATGTTTCATTGATATCTTTTTGGATAGCACTCATTTCTGGTACAGTATGCTTTCAAAATATATTATTGAAATAAAAATGCAATGTAAAATATATTGTGAATTAGTTTCACTTTATCATACACTGCAGTTTCTGTGCTGGAATGGTGGTAGTTCATAAACTTGTTTTTGAAAGATGTTTATGAAGTCAGCTGTGGGCCCCTAGTACACAACTATTGTGTTTGTTTTGCTTCTTATCCAAGATTAATTTTAGTGGCTTTTCTGTTTCTTACCTTGTGAAAATACTCATTTGAAATTTATATTGAAGGAAGGCTCAGGGGAGATCTAATCAATGTCTGTAAGTATCTGAATGGAGGGTACAAAGAGGACAGAGCCAAGGTGTTTCCAGTGGTGCCCAGTGACAGGAGCAGAGGCAGTGTGCACAAACTGGAGCACAGGAGATTCCCCCTGAACATGAGGAAACACTTTTTGTTACTGTGAGGGTGCCTGAGCACTGGCATGGGTTGCCCAGGGAGGTTGTGGAGTCTCCATCCCCAGGGATGTTCAGAAGCTGTCTGGACATGTTCCTGGGCTGCCTGTTCAAGGCTGACCCTGCCTGATTTGGGGCAGCTGAATCAGATGACCTCCAGAGCTGCCTTCCAACCTCAGCCACAGTGCTGCTGTGTAATTCTGTGATACACCATATGCCGTTCTTAGGCATAACTGTAGCACAAACTTATTCAGCTGTTTTATAGGAGTACACCAATCATTTTGCTTACAATACCATGCAGAGTCAGTGTGTTTTATGAAATCAGAAAACTCTGGCAGCTTGTATGGAGACTTCACAATTTTAGCTATACTGTACATTCACTGGACATTCACATACACAACATATATTTTTGTAAGTATTTTACAAAGTACTCCACTGAGTTCTGCATAGCTTTCTATTGTAACTAAGAAAAAGAGACATGCACTTTACACAGAATGAAAATGCTAATGTGATCAAAACACATCCCCTGTCTACATTCTACCTGTAGTTGCTGCTTTTGCATTGTTAAAATTACTAAAATAATACTAGTGCTGACACTGTGTATCCAGTGCTGTGTTCTCACAGGAAGATTCACATAATTACGTGGAAGTTGTGAACCTAAATTATCATGCATTGTTGCTGGAGTATAACAATATTGCATGTGCATGATTTACTCTTTTTTGAAAAAGGCGTTTCTGTAGTGGCTTTCAGTTAGTAAAATTAATAGCTGCTTTTAGTTCAGCAAATCTCAATGAGGCATTTTCCTTTTCTACTTTGTAAGCAGTTTTACAGATGAAGACTGCCATCTACTGTTTTTACCTTCCAATTTTAATGAATTATTTTAAAATTGTCTTGTAAATATTAGTTTAAGTACTGGTACTTCTTCCTCAAACTAATCTCATTTTCAGAATCAGAAAAACAGTTAGTACCTGCTTTAATTTTTTCTTGCTTTGTCTCAAATGATAAACCCTTGTGCAACATGTTTGTTTTTCAAATCTGATATGGAGGAACATAAAACTAAGATAATGTATTTTAATGTTACCTTGTTGAATAAAAATTAGCACAGAAGCCTTTCTAGCTCTGAAATTATGCTAGAAGACCTTAAACTAAGGGGTTACTCAAAGCATTTTTAAATGTAATTGAGAGAAATGCACTAGATAATGCTCTTGAAGTTCCAAATGTGTATTTTTATTATTATATTATAATTAGGCAGCAACGCTTGCAATAATGGAAGTATCTTCAGAGGAGGCAAAAGTATGGGGAGCTAAGAGAAATTTGTGGAGAGCAGTACGTACAGGAAGTTACAAATGCTCCAGAGGATGTTTGGGTTATAATTCATCTTTATCGGTTAAGGTAATTACTTTCTTGTTTCAGATGTTGAATACTTCAATACAGAGAACTGAGCTGGTAATTAAAAAGCAATACCAAGAAAAACTAAATACAATAGCAAAATAGCAATTGTTTGGAGGCAATGGAATCGTAGAGCATGGGACCTCCTTGATTTGTTAATTCACTTTATGAGAGTTAATCAATTCACTTTTGTTCAATTATATGAAAGGTCTATTTTGCTATGTATGCTTATCACCATCTACTGAATCTCACTGAGATTTCTGAATTTCACTGAGAAAGTGGTATCCACTGTCTGTGTTAAGGGAAGTTTTGTTTGCAGACTTTTCTCAGCTCTAAAAGGATTATTCTAGCTTTTCTGGCTTTCCATTGTTTTTGTTTTTACTGGAGAACCAGTTCTATACTGTACCATTGCATAAATACAAGTCTCTGAGGAAACTCATAATTCCTTAGGAATGAATATGAGATCTTTGAAGTCTCTTATTGCTAGTAATAAATCCTACTCTTCCAAAAGCAGGCAAATTTAGGCAAATCCTGACTGACAAATTTGGTGACCTTCTAGACCGGGGTTGGTGAAAAAGGGCAGAGCAACTGATGTCATCTCCCTGGATTTGTGCAAATCATTTGACTCTTTCCCATATGACATCTTTGTCTCTAAATTGGAGAGACATGGACTTGATAGATGGACTAGTTGGTAGATAAGGAATTGGCTGGATGATTACACTCAAAGAGTTGTGGTCAACAGCTCAATGTTCAAGTAGAGATCAGTGACAAGTGGTGTTCCTCAGGGGTCGGTACTGGGACCAGTTCTCTTTAGCATATTTGTTGGCAACATGGACAGTGGAATCGGGTGCACCCTCTGCAAGTCTGCTGACAATACCAAGCTGTGTGGTGCGGTCAACATGCTGGAGGGAAGGGATGGCATTGAGAGGGACCTTGACAGGCCTGAGAGGTGGGCCCATGCATGGAGCTCAGTAAGGCCAAGGGCAAGGTCCTGCACATGGGTCAGGGCAAGCCCAAGCACAAATACAGGCTGCATAGAGAATGAATTGACCACATCCCTGAGGAGAAGGACTTGGG